>SMLS01074571.1:0-16809 GCA_004785975.1 Popillia japonica | reverse complement strand
TTTTTTTATTGTAGAAGGCATTTAATAGTTTTGAATCGCTGCCAAAAATTGATAGTTAAACAGTTAAAGATAAAATGCAACTGATAATAAAAATAATCTGTGTTACATTTACTTTCAGTGGTCTCAGTCATTAGAGAAGCCCATAACAGGATGTATCTATAAAATTGCTTGGTCTAGCGATGGTACTCAGTTAGCAGGGGCGTGTGCTAATGGACACGTAATATTTGCTCATATAGTGGATAGAGAAGTACAATACATGAATTACACGGCAACTGTTGCCGAGAAGAAAACAATTATAGTGCGAGATGCTTTACACGACACCCTAGAAGTATTAGAGCTGCCAGAAAGAGTTATACAACTGTCTTTAAGATATTCACATTTAGTTGCGACAACACCGACACAGTGTTATATTTATAGTGCAAGTAATTGGAATACACCTACGATTTTTGATTTAAAAGACGGTTCCATCATATTATTGCTTTTATGCGAAAAGTTTGTATCAGAACCTAAATTAAACAATATTCACATATTGCACAACATGCATGTAAATATTTTAGGCATTTCCTATTAATCGAAAAAACAACGGTTGGGTTATACAACTACCAGGGGAGATTAATAGCTTCTCCAAGATGGCCTAATATGAGACTTGACAATTTAAGAAATTCGCATATTAGTCTTTCCGTTGATACATTAATCATACGAGATACATCTGATTCAAAAAGTATGTAATAATTAAAACTGCTTTGTTGGTCGGATATAATCGTTAACAGTAAGGTAGAGGTACGCGGAACAACTGGGCAGCCGTATTATAAGAACACGGACTAATTTGAATTTCGCATGCGATTTCCGACCTTCAAAAGATGGCAGCTTTTGTATTTTAATCATTAAGAAAGAGTATCTAATTACTATTTTTTTCTATTGCTTTTAGTTATTCACGTAATAGATTTGAGTTCAAACCGTAGTACGGTCGAACATTCACAAGCACTGGAGCATACTATTCCAATTTTACAGGTTGCAGTGAATCAAGCGGGAGATATCAGTCACAGAACGCTTGCAGTGTTGGATAAAAATAAGGACCTACATATTGTATCCATTAAGTCTTCGTTTAAGACTTTTTCAAAATTAGGTGTGTATAACGTCCATACATTATTTGTCATGAGTTTTGAAAATGCCAAAGTTTATTGTTTTTAAAACTTTGTATAGCATTTTATGTGTGATAGTGTACCACAAATACGTAACTGAACTTTCTCTGTCAAATTGTCTTTTCTTTATTTTCAATTAAAATCATGGTATTAGTATTTTTGCCAAATGAAAGTGATTGATTATAGTGCTATTAGAAAATCACTAAATTGAAAAAATATCAAATTACGATTTAAACAAGTAATTTGACAGATCGGCATATATGAAACAAAATATGTATTAAAAGTGTTCATCATTCTTACTTAAAAGAATCAGTGTTCGCCGTATGAGTAAAGAAACGAATTTGCTGCTGGACTAGATGCAGCGGAAATTATATATTGAATAAATCCCACAGATTCTTACAATATAAACCCTGAAATTTTATTTATCATTTCATCTGTATGATGAGTACCACAACTGGTCTTTACTTATGTTTTTGAATACGAGCCCAGGTTCAGAATAGTTCGGCCGGCTATCAATTTTAATGAAGAGGTTGATAAAATTATAAAAAAGTTTTCATAAGAAACCTATATTCTTTGCAAAAAGTTTTTACTGCCGTAAAATATAAATATTGAGCTTAGATTTAGTGGCAAAATATTTTACATCTGTTAATATTTGCAACCTTAACAATAACAAATGAAGAATGAGTGACGGTTCAAAATACATTGTTCGGCCATTATTTTTATATCGAGTTACGCTTCATTTATTGCTCACAGCGCACAGTGTGATATTTCGGTAATCTAGCTAGAATTAATTCTGCTAAGGAAAGTACAGTTGCTTTTGTTGTTTCTTTGGTATAATACTAATAAAATACACGACGACAGTATGTATGCGACAGTAGGCAAAAGAAAAACATGTATAATGAATAAATATTTAATAATTGAGTCGTTCAAAGTTTTATTTACAAGTATCTTTTATAGAAATACTCACAATGTACTATGTATGTTTAGAACAAAGAGTGCTTAAAGTAAGCGATTTAATGTTGATTGTAGATTGTTTATTCAAAAAAAAAAAAAAACGAAATGAGAACCACTTAGTCGAAATCAATGGTAACTGGTTCAATAATGCATTCGCATTTAAAAATCGTTCCCGATGTCTACCTATTTTAGCCCATCTTTGCTCTATTTTTTAATATAGGTACACTTCTAGTTGTTATTTTCAAATTAGCACCAATGAGAAGTCGCGAAATTTTTCCAAAACGGTATGCAATTACGGCATCAGTGCTCGTTTGCCTTGAATTTACAACCCATACCTCAAAAACAGCTTGGCGAGAAATTTGCGGAGTCATTCTGAAAAAAGGTAAAAAAACTGTGAGAATTCGCAGTTTTCCGCAGCTTGTTTTTTTATGGTTTGAGTAGCACACAAGACTACCTTTCAAGAAAACGTAAAGTCAATATAGTATAATACGGTATAATATACTAAAACCCAATTTTAAGTTGCTAATAGAAATTCGTTTACACGCTTATTGTCTTTCCATGTTAAAGGTTACATTTATGGGCTCACGAGATAATATATAAACAACAAAACCTGTAAACATACCTTGTCAAATACCAGATCACACTAGCAACACACAAATATTATAACAGAAAGGAATAGTTCACTCACGAAGTTAACTTAAGCAATTGATAATTGTGAACACATTTCGTTTATAATACCGCTGGTAAAGACAGTTTATGGCCCTTCTGGTACATCACAAAGTATTTCTTGGAAAACTAATGACAAAGTAATTTAGCTGGGATGTTCTTCTACTGGTATTTAATATGTATTTAATTATATGCGTTGGTACAAAAATCATTTAATTCTAGCTAGATTACTGAAATATCACACTGTGCAGCGCCTATAATCCTACCGGCTATTGTGTTCATTAGTTCAGCATATTTGCAGGATTGTACTCGCAATAACTGCTGATATATGATGGATATATGTAATTTGTCAGAGTATGTCAGACTGACATGGCTCGTGGCAAATCATTGAGTGCTGATTTACGAAAATCTATTAGTAATGCCCAAAGGAATGGAATTTCTGCACGAAAAACTTCAGTTTCTCACTTAGTTTCACGGTCGACAGTGCAAGATATTATTAATTTGTTTAAGAAAACTGGAAATGTGACATAATCTAAAAAAACTGGTCGTCCATCAAAAATTTCTGGTGCCGATGCCCGAGCTCTGAGAAGAATTATTGTCAAATCAAATCGACGATCAACTGCTCGAGAACTCACTGTATTATGGCGGCAAATGATTCAAAAACAAATTTCTTTATCGACTACCAAAAGAACAGTAAGAAAAATAGGCTACAAATTTTATAAGGTATTTTTTCACGTGATTTCCCTGTTACAAATTATTCTTAGTTTATTATATTATTCACTAGGCAAAGGAAAAGCCGTTGCTTACGAATTTACAAAACGCACCGGTTAAACTGGGTTAAATCACATAAAAACTGGACTTTGCGACAATGGCATACAGTAATATGGAGTGGTGAGTCCAAATCTGAGATGTGCGTAGGGGACACTAGAAAACGTATATTACGTACACTCTCTGTCTAAAGTAATGTCTCCCCCAGCCAACGGGTTCATATCAATAACGCTTTCCAATGGACGTACTCTAGCCGTCGGGCGACCTCGGTTATAGCAAAGCTGGGTAACCGAGCGAGGGTAACCGTTGGGGGAGACATTACTTTAGAAAGAGAGTGTACATCAGCGGAAGCATACCATACCGACTGTTTGGTTAAAAAGGTGAAGTTTCCAGCCTCCATCATGGTATGGGGTTGCATGTCTGGAAGAGGAGTGGGAAAACTACAATTCATTCATGGTACTATTAACGCGGATAAATATAAAACCATGCTTACTGAAAGTCTTTTGCTATCCATTCCGATATGTCAATCTGTTGAAGGAGACTTTGTATTCCAACAAGATGGTGCTGCGTGTCATACAGCAAAAGCGGTAAAGCACCGGTTGACAGAACATCAAATTACGACTTTACCATGGCCTTCAAGCAGTCCGGACTTCTCACCTATCGAGTCTCTGTGGCATAAAATGAAAAAGAAACTGCGTAAGAACCCAGCACGCACAGTAATCGACTTGGAAACAAAATTACAAGAAATATGGGACAGTATACAGCCGGATGAGTGTGCTAATCTTGTGAACAGAATGCCGAATAGGATAACAGCTGCTATGATCAATAAAGGGGACGTAACCTAATACTAAAATAATGGCCGAACTTTTTGAACTGTCACTCATTCCTTATTTATTATTGTTAAGGTTGCAAATATTAACAAATGTAAAATATTTTTTCACGAAATCTAAGACTAAAGTCTATATTTTGCTATAGTAATAAAGCTTTGCAAAGAATAGGTTTATTATTAAACTTTTTTTTATCATTTTATCAACGACCTAGTTAAAATTGATAGCCGGCCGAACTATTTTGAGCCCGGCCTCGTATAAAGGGTTGAAAACTATAGTTAAAATAGCTGTTTCTGTTGAAAATTAAAAGTTACTTTAATAATATATATAATAATATATTTGTGCAAATAATGTCTAATGAATAGTATGAAGCAAATGAATGTAACACGTTGTTGGAACTGTTTCTTCAACTGTATTAAGCCATCAGTAATCAAATATTCTTGCAACTTTAATTGCATGTACGAAAACCCAAAAAAGTTTGATGAAGAAATCACGAGACAACAGAATGCAAAATTACATACGATAATTTTCGGTAGTAATATCCCTAGGACAGTGATAATCACGAAATAATTTTATTAGTTTCCGAGAGCACGTTGCTTGGTAACATCCCGACGCCGTAGGCGGAGGCTAGAGGAAACTAATAAAATTATGAGGATTTATCTCTGTTCGTGAGATATTTGGTCAGAAAATTTTTGGCTTTTTAAATTAACCTTAACATTTATTTATTAAAAGAACAATTATTGAAAGTACAATTTGAGAAACTAAATGAGCTTGCAGAAGTTGCTGAATTTGTTTCCAATTTATCTATATTTTCACTATTTAGTTCTCCAAATCGTGACATTTCGAAAATTAAATTTGAAACTGTCAAAAGTTTTACATAAGCAGTGATATGACATTTAAAGTCAAGTGATAGCCGGGGTGTTATCACTAGTGATAACATTCCGGGGTAGTTATCAGTATAATCAAATGTTGATTGGATATCCTGATACATGTGACATAAAAGGATTAATTTTGATTGGTCGAAAATTGAATCCAAAAATTTTCGAATAAAATGGCCGCGCATTTAATATTGCAGACATTTTCTTTTCTCATGCTGTAGGTACAGCTGTATAAACTGTATTTCCTTTTAAAGCTATCACAGCATCTTTTTTATGTAAATATATTTGTGGCTTTATTACCTCGCCCTCAATAATATTGTACTGATCATTATATCCGAATAGAGAATGATGGCGAATGGCGCCACTGTTTATGAAAAAAAAACGCCTGTAGAAAACACTAGCATAGCAAATATGTTTTAAGATTTGAAAGTTGGTATTTGAAAACAATAAACGTGAATTTTAGGTGGACAGATACAATCGTTTCAATGGAATACTGAAGAGAATATTCTTGCCACAATACAAGACACACACTTGGTAGTGTGGTACTGTCCAACTGGATGTTTTGATCCTACTTTATTTCGAATGTGTTCGTTGATCAACGACTCACTAGAACTAAGCCGGAATCCAAGAATTAATGATTTTGTTGGTAACTCTGTTTCAATACGGAGAACAGATGGTTCACTTTTAAATGTACCCATTTCGCCATTTCCAGCACTATTGCACAGGTACAGTTACAGGTATTCACTAATTGTTTTTCCATAAAATACTTTTTTTTAGATATGTACAAGATAACAAATGGACGGATGCATTGAATCTATGTCGAACAACCAATGATGTTGCTTTATGGGCTTGTTTGGCGATATTAGCTACGCAATTAAATGGAGATAGCCTTGATATTGCGGAAGAATCATATGCTGCAATTAATCAATATGATAAAGTATTTTATATTCAACATCTAAAGGTACTATACTATTAAATAGATTGACGGTGATGTATAATAGTAATGACTGACATTGTATTTTACAATACTAAACGAACAGCCAGAGATTGAAAAGTATATACATAAATTATACCATTTAGGATAAGTAGCATTTGAATCTAACTGACAAACAAAAACTAAAACACGTAAATACGTGGCAGTAAACAATATATAACATTATAGTTGTAAATAAATATCGATCTCTAGAACGATCATATTTTTTGTTACTTAATAATCGGCGCATGTTTGGTGTACGGCAAAACAGTGGGCAAATAGTAGTAAAGCTAAATATTTTTAAATAAAAAGTATTTTATTGTGGATAAAATTAAAACTGTAAAATTATGTACAACTATGTCTGCAGATTTGTAGTCGGGCGGTATCGACAAACACATATTTAAGTATCTAAGTCAACATACTTCCGCCCGGCAATCACTTTTAACTTTGATGAATTGTTTCTATGAAAAATCTATTCTTTGAAAAAACTATTGCTACAACAAAATACGGAATTTAAGCTTAGACTGGCTACAAAATTATTTTATATTTGTTAATATTTGCAACGTCTACAATAAGATATAAAAAATAAGTGATGGGTCAAAAAGCGCGGTCATTTTAATTCCGAATTTATCCCTTCATTATTGGTCGCAATCGCTTTAATTCTATTGGGCATTGCGTTAATATATTCTGCACATATGCAGGTTTCTAGTCGCAGTAGCTGCTGGTAAGTAGTTGCAACCTGGCTGGTGGTGAAGCACACAGTACTGATTTCCGAAAATCTATTAATCCGATACATGAATCCAGCGAAGGAGACTTTATATTTTGTAGCACGATACTGCTGCGTTATACATAAAAATCTGGTTCCAAGAATATCAAAATACGATTTTGTCATGGCCTTCAAGCAGACCGGATTTCTCATCTATCGAGTCTGTGGCATAAAATACAAAAAAAAAAAACGCGCAAGAACCCAGCCTCCACAGTAGTTGAGACGAAAATAAAATTACATGAAATATAGGGCACCATATAACCGAATAAGTGTAATTACAACTGCTGTGATCAATAAAGGAGACGTTAAGGGAATACTAAAATAATGGCCGACTTGTAACTTGTATAAGAATTAGCGCTGATGTATATACCCTGGATGAGTTTTTTATCTTGAGACAACGAAATATCTGTAATCAACTGCATCAAATCAAAAAGTGATCTTAATAAGATTTGTTATAATGTAGGAAGCTCACTGAATGCTGCCGAACTCGATCTTTTCCCCCTTCCCCCGTCTCTCCTCGAGTGGGAGGGAGGGGCAGTTTTGAAACCTTAAATGGGAACCCCAATTTTGTACTGCCGATTCGGAATCTACGCCATCAAGTATGTAGTTTTGTTTGAAACCTTTTTTTCGATTCGTATCAGATTGCGCTGTAATCCAAAAAAAAATGGTTGTAAACGTCTAGAAAAAATACTCAAACTCACCCCGTATGTATGTATCAACTCCGAGCGCATAACTGACTCAAATGACTAATAGCGTTCTATACACGGCAATTTAGTGCGCACGAAGAGTGCCCTAACTCGAAGTTCCACTGCACCTAGCACTGAGGCCGAACAAGAAATATACGTGTTCCACTGGTAAAATTAGTGCTGCTTTACGCAGGAGTGACGAAATGTGTGCGTCACTATATGGGGCATAGAGTACTAAAAGCTAAAGCTCTCGAAATTGACAGGTCTCCTTCTACTGCAATGTGAAGTTATTACATCTTATTCATATATGTTTATTACACTTCACGATACATATGCAATCAAATATTACTTCATCGTTACGGTCAAAAATATTATGAAAATAAAATAATGGAATCTAGTTGAACTGTTCAGTTACTTCTACTTCATCGTATTACCATTTACTGTAAAGATTCTAATTTTTATTTGCGATAAGTAGCAACAAAAGAGAATCTACTAGCAGCCTAGAGATGATTTGCTAAGAGCAGTAATCGTTCCCACCAACAAAGCACTGAAGTACCACTAATTTGATATTTTGAAAATAACGCGGATTTTATGAACAATTTTCCATTAGCTCTGAACGAGTGCAGATAGTGATTACGTCATATGACGCTGCACTAGTGCAGTACCGGTGCAGCACCAGTTCTCCAAATGGAAAACACTATAACCAGCCCATTAACAATCTACAGCAAGACGACAAACTATTGAAATTCTACCCCTTCCACGTCTAAATACAGTTTTTTTACAATTTTCACAATTCACATTATGTTGGTGAAAATATACGTTGTAATTATGGCAATAAGTTGAAATATGAAATCATAAATCTTTACTTAATTTATATGTGCAATCTTAAAAAAATGTCACTGTATATGTATGTATATGATTCACGCTCGGAATCAAAATTAATTTTGTCGCCCTATTTTGTAGGAACTTCCAACAAAAGCTCAGCAAATAGCAGGCGCGGCTCTTTTAGGTGGTGGTTTATATAATGCGGAATCTATACTTATCCATAATGGAATGTTATTTCATGCCATCAGAACAAATTTACAATTATATAACTGGGATAGGTATGTTAGTGGATACATACCTACTCAAAACACATAACTAATTGTTTTTAATTTTAGAGCTTTGGATACAGCACTAAAACACAAAACTCACATTGATACTGTATTATATATGAGGCAAAAATATTTAGAACAACTAGGTAAAGAAGAAACCAATCAAAAGTTTATCAATCTGAAGAATTCTGTAAGTTATGTACATTATACTTTTTTACACTAATTCTCTTTCTTCCTATTTAGAATAATATTGATGAAGAAAAAATCAAACAAAGAATTGAAACTGAAATGACTCGTACTATTAATAAACACTAAGATGTGAAAGATTTAATATAATTTTATATTATAAGTAAGAATATAAATGTATTTATAGAATAAAAATATTTAACTACGAAAATATTATTTTTCAGTACCTATTGCTTTCTTCGCACATTCTAGGTAATCACTATATTGCCCTTTTCTGAGAGGATCCAATTCTTTCAACTTCTTATAGTCCATTATTCTTTTTTCAGCGAAATGGTTATCAGTTAAAGACAGACTTCCAGTTAACCAACATTTAGCCATCAATATCCCTGAAAAAGTCGATAAAATTATAAACGCAATTAAATTGCAAGTGATGGAAATAATCTTTCTAGCGCCAAAATCTATTAAAAGACAAGAGTGATCAGAAACTAATAGCTTGTTTAGACCTGTTTGTTGGAGCGCATCAGAGCTGTTGAACAACTTTGAAATATCAATTTGACCGTCTATTTATTTGTGACTTGCACTACACAGTACTATTCCAGTTTCTCACTCTCTCCATTTCTGCTACACATACCTATTAGCAGGGGTGACATGTCCTCACATGTGCGTTTAGTGTGTCTGGTGCAGTTTATGGTATGACGACGTCATCGGACCTTATTTCTTTCGAAATGAGAATGGAACAGCCGTGACCGTGAATGGTGATTGCTATAGGAACATGTTATTGGAATTTCTATCGCCAGAAATTTAGAACATTAATATTGAAGAGATGTGGTTCCAACAAAATGTCACTGCGTGTCATACTGCTGATGCTACTCTCGCTTTGCTGATGGAAAGCTTTGGGTACTGGTCATGTGATTTGGCAACGCTGGATTAATTTCTTTGGGACTATGTGAAAGCATAAGTCTACGCCAACAAGCCACCGTCTTTGGATCACTTAGAAGAGAATATTTGTCAAGTTATTAGCGAAATACAGCCGAAATTATTACACAGTGGTCAGAAAGTGAAGCGATCGGGTGCGTCAGAGTCAACAAGCCAGTGGTGCACATTTGAACAGCACCTTATTCCAAGCATAACTGCATTTTCTAAGCTTCACGATGAAGCAAGAATTAATTCAATACAGGGTGTCCGCGAAATACAAAGCATGCTTTTAAGGGATGATAGCTACAACGATTTAGAACCAAAAACATATAATACACCCTCGGTCTATCTGTAAGCGTAAACGAGAGAAAAAGTTATTTCTAAAAAACCATATTTGGCCAAACTGTACAAGAAAATTCATCCATATTGCTTCTTAAATAACCAAAAAAGCATATTAAAAATTTAGGGTTGAAAATAACTGAAAACAACGACGAAAACGAATTATTTTATACATGTAAACTGAAGAGTGGTGTCATTTCTCTTACACTGTACTGTACATGTATCAATAGAATCACAGCTGTTTCATATATGCAAGCTACGCAACATCTGTTTATACTTGAACTTGACCATTGTTTCGTACGAAGTCAATGGCCATATGTTTTAAAAATATCCGATAAATAGGAAAGAGGTATCTTTGAGTTCTTTTAAAATACTATTATGAGATTATGACAATAAAATTTATGTTATGTTGAAGTTAGATTTTTCACTTCAACTTCGTGTTTAATAGCAGCTTTCGATCGGGAAATGAAAATTTAAGTTGAGAGTCACATTAAATGAAAAAAATTAAATGTAATGCAATTATGTTAGGGCGCTTTAAGCTGTTTCGTAAAGGCTACTAGAAATGTTATTTCGTTTCTTTTCATTGTGATAAATTGGTGGTCCTGAAAAGGACCTTTTTGAGACACAGGAGAAAATGCATTACAGGAAAGGCTCGATGTGTTGCCCATTTTCAAGAACACACGCCTGTAATCGTCGTAAATCTTGCACTAATCAGCTGCCGGTGTACAGTATGCGTCGAAGTTTGTGACATGAGAAATAATTTTTTTTCTCGTTTACGCTTACAGATAGACCCAAGGTGTACTATATGTTTTTGTTTCTAAATCGTTGTAGCTATCATCCCTTAAATGCATGCTTTGTATTTCGCGGACACCCTGTATATAAAACCTCTATTGTGTTATTCAAAATTAAAATAAAACGTTGACGTAAACATTGTTTCAATACTGCTAAATATGAGAGCCAAGTTTACGTTTCTCAAACGTTTATTATTATAAATATGGAAAATAGAAGCAGTAGGAAATGTGGTGTCAGCACAAAACGAAGGTGTAAGTTTTTCGATCTTGAAAATTTTCTAAATTGAATATCTCAAAAACTCAGGTAACAAAAAGTAATTTCAACGGTACAAATCAGCATATATAGAAACATAATATTATTTTATTATTGTTAGTTAATTGTTAATACTTCTGTTTATCATTTACTTACATTTGCAATCAGGATCCATGTCTAACAACTGAGTTAGTGATTCTAGCAACTCCTCTCGCTTTTCATTTGTTACATTACGATCACTCAATATCCAACGTAAGTAGAACCATGCACTACTATCATTAGGATCTGTAAAAACAGCATTTTGCACCAATTCTAATTCTTCCTCTAAACATTCAGAATCCAATTTTCTTAGTGTGCTTCTATAGTGCCACGAGGAATAATTGGAGAAGTTAATATTTAATCGCTCAGTTGAAAAATTTAATTCGTTGCAAAGTGAAATCCCAATTTTATTAATTATAAGCCTTCGGTAATCCCAACAATGAACTGGAAAAAAAGAATTAACATTCATACTTGTTAAATACAATTAACCAATTACAGTTTCTATCATCAAACGTTAAGTACTTCGTAATTAAGCTGAATTCCTGTTGCCAGTTTGGTTTTGGATGCCGTTGCAATATCCAGTACCGATGATGCCAGGAACTATAAGACTTGGGATTGTCTAACAAACATTGTTCTGTTAATTTGATTTCATTTTCCAAAAAAGAAACGAGTGCATCGTCAACTTCTTCGTCTTTACTAAAATAAAAATGAATTATTATATGTACAATTCATAACGACTAATCTGTAACTGAATTATCGCTTTAATAGTAAAATATTAACTTCCATATTCATTATATTAATCATAAATATAAAATAATTTCATTCGGCAATTACAGTAACAAAATCTTAACAGATAAATCCATAGATAAATCAACTATAGAAGCACGCAGTGTTATGTCTTCATGCAATCATAACAAATATGTATCTGAAAAAGAAATTCATCTGATCATTGACACTTTCACTTCAGCTAACAATGTTAGTATAACTTTTGTTAAATGAACCCCAACAAGTTCAGATTAATTGACCTTAACTAATAATAAATTTATAGAATTACAATAGAATTGTTTTGTAATCTTTTCGTGAAAACAACGTAATTATCTCAGTATGAATAACGAAACCTTTATTCTAAATTGTTAATTTAAGTAGAATAGAATCAGCATGTATAACAAAAAAGAAATGATTGTACAGGAATCTATTGGTCTATCATGCCCGCTTATAAGAGCTGTAAGCTGCTACGATTTTCCTGTACTTATAGCTCTCCATCCGTTCTAAGAGCTTTAATAACTTGCAATAGCTGTGACGATTTCAGAGGTACTATCTCACCTTCGTCTATGACAATTTTGCCAAGCTACTTGGCAGGGATTTCTGTACTTTCGATGCTGTTTGATGTCTGGTTTAAACATTCAAATGTCCAGCATATTCCAGCATTGTTCAAGATACTAATTGGGAACCATATAATTTGAATCTTAATGGAATAGGACACCTTTAAGATGAGCCCCAGAAACAAACTCGTTGGCTATTAAATGAATTCGAAACAATTCCTATAATTTATTTAATATATCTAGTAAACGACTGAATTATTTCCCATGGGCAGGTGACCCCGACTGAATAGTGAAATCCAGACTCAAACAGGGCATACAAATTACTAACATGAACTTAATGTGGATTAGCAGCCGTTATGCTGTTTTTACCGTTGGAGTAAAACAATTTTTCGCTCTTTTTCTTCTATTTCTTGAATTAAATTTTATTTTATTGTTTAGTAACTTACAACATTATGTAAGGAGAATTTAAACAACACTTAATAACATTTAACTTGTTTTTTACACTTATCATCTTCAAAATTTTGAGAAAGCTCCTCATGTATACATGAGCGAAACGTCAATAAAATATGATTCAATATTTGGTCGTTTTAATATAAGAAGAAATTTCCGCATTACCACGAAACATCAACAAATTAATATTTATTGTTACATTCTGTAATTTCTCTGCTTGTCTCTCTCATCGAGAATCTGGACTACCACAACCAAATGTCATGTATGTCATTCTCATAAATCAACTGTGTAGCAAACTTTTGCCTTATTTCAAACAATTTCAACCAAGCTTCATACAATAACAAACTGCTTACACATTGCTCTAAGTAAAATTATCTTCTGCTATGATCATGTAACTGAACTGCTTAACAAACTTATGAATGAATAATTTAACTAAATTTATACCCAGTAAGCCAATCTAACTTTTGAAGATTATTATGATAATTTATTATTATTTCAATTCATATCACGGACCAAGACTGATTTTACAAAGCAAAGGCTTATTTTTGCTGACCCTGACTACAACATTCTAGAGATTTACAAAAACTAGGTTCCTACAAAGAAGCAACTTTGTTTAATCAGCACTTTACCTCATTTCTAGTTGTTGCAAAACAACTTCTTTTCTATAATTCCACAAAGTGTAAACGTCAGGGTTTACAGATAATACTTGTGCACATAACATTAAACTATCTTTGTTAAAAGGAATTTCCTTTCGAGTAGCAGCAACTTGATTCATGGCATATTTGTAGGCTCTTAACTTCTTCTGTTGCTCTTTTTGCTTTAACAGCTTCTGTTCTTCTGTAGAACGAACTTTCAACCTTCCATGCTTGAAATTAATAAATTTTACTCAACATAAAAATTACACTTATTTAACGCCAATATTTCACAATAACTCGGAATTACAACACATTGATATTAAACAGGTGAAATTAATTTTGGTCAAGAAATACTACAATTATTAAATTTACCATTTTTTTAAATCCTGGCAACTCAAGTGGACGACAATTTTTTTATTACTTATTTTATTTAGAGAAATGAACACTCAACATCTGTGTTTACCAATGAATTAACCTTATCATGCCCAATGATGCCCAATCATGCCTACATTTGACTGTGATCTGTATGGTGTGGTATGGTGATCTGTGGTGGTGGTGATCTGACTCAATCAGTAAGTTATTCTATGGACTCAATCTGCCTATTTTCGTAATTTATATGACAATTGCAACCATAAACATAAATTGCAAAAGATGGAAGCACTGCTTTCTGCTTTGTGTGCCTACGTGCCTGGTCGGGTCGGCAACTAAATTACCTACCACAGATTATTGTAATAGGCTACCAGCCTACATACAAAAAATATCTCATAATAGTGTATACATATTTTTGATAACTTTAATAATAAATAAGCTCATCAATTTAAGTAAGTCGTTATTAAATATACATTAGGTGTATTCTTTCGTACTGAACGAAGTGAATATATTCAATGTGAATGTATTGAAAGTGATTGTTATATTCAAATACTGATCAAATCTAGATCGAAAGAACGGCCTCAATCACTTGCATTCTATTACCGCCTTTGCGAAAATATAAAAAAATTGCCGACTAATTTTTATTTATTGTTGTATGTTTACAATATCGTGGACAAATAAGATATTTTTTAAATGTAACTTTATAATCATGAAAATCCTTATACCACTATATTTTTTGTCACGCTCTAAAAATTCTGTTCAAGTACTAAGGAAAAACATGGCAAAAAAACCTAGTTAAGAGCATACTGGAGTATACGTGATTAGGTGATTAAATTATTATACGTAATATATGTACTTAAATTTTCAATATCTGTTCTAAAATTGACCGCGTTATTTTCTTTTTTCATGTACATCATTTCATAAATATATAAGGGGGTTAAATATTCTTTATTTGTAAACACAAACTAATTAGTTTCTCTGTGTTAAGAGAAACGACAATTTAAGTTTTTATTTACACTTTTCAAATTCATTCACTGTCACTATTTAGTCCTGTCACTTTTTTTATATTTGACGTCTGCTTGACATTATTACAATTAGTGGGAGTTAATAAAATTAAATAAAGAAAGTCTACTTTCTTTACATTTCCCCTCCCACCATGAAAATTATGTTAAGAATTTTCACCAACTGTTATATCCTCTAATGGTATTAGTTTTGTTTTATGGAATAATCCTTTTTCTTCATTCCTTCTTCCAGTTTTGATTTTATATATTGAATCTGATATTTTTTCTGTTATTTCAAATGGGCCAATCCTAAGTTCGTCTAGCTTTTTCCTGTTTAATTTATTGCCATTCTCCACGTAGACTAGGTCTCCTGTGTCGAATCCGTGTTCTTTTCTGTTTTTGTCAAAGAGTTTCTTATTATATTCATGTGATTTTATGGTGTTTTGTAATGCTCGTTTTCTATCTTTTTTTCCAATCTTCTGCATTTTTATTTTCTTTTAGTTCTTCGGGTAACAGACTTGTATATGTACCGTCCAGTAGATACTTTGGTGTAAAGCCTGTAACTGAATGTTCCGTTATATTATATTTATCTACACAATCTCTCGCTATCGTTGTCCAAGCTTTTTTCCCTTTTGTTTCGTTAATTTTGCATCTTATTTTATTAACTATTGTCTGGTTTAGTCTTTCATTTAGACCGTTTGAAAACGGTGCATTTAAAGCTGTGAATATAAGTTTTACTTCTTGTTCTTCTAAAAAAATTTTAAATTCTTTTGAATTAATGCCTGGATATTGATCTGTGATTATCATATCTATTCTATCTATTTCTAGTGTATCTTGGACCAGCTTTATAAAATCACTTGCTGTCTGTGTTTTGGATGTTAAAATAAATGCGTATCTTGAGAAATGGTCGACTAATAAATGGAGATATCTTTTCGTTGACCTTTGACCTCCAAATCCACCAATCGTGTCAATAGACATTATTTCAAATGGTCTGGTTGCTGGTCCTAGGTGTGACATCAATCCGTATTTTATTTGACCTCTTGATTTATTTCTAATGCATATGTTGCAATTTCTGCATATTCTTCTTATATTTTCTCTTAAATTTTTCGCTGTGTAATGCGGTTGTATTCTGTTTAAAGTCTGTCTAATTCCGATGTGGCACCATTCTACATGCGTTTCTTTTATCAGTCTAATACTTAGTTTTTCTGACAGGATTATTTTCTTATTATTTTTACCTTGTTTGTAAAAACGCCATTACTATCTATTATCTTCTTTTTTTGTTTTTTCAATATATTGTTTTCTTTTTGATCTTTTTTTATTTCATCTATCGTTATCAAATTTACTATCTTTAGCATATCTTCGGTCTTAATTGGTTCTAAAACCGGGTTTCGACTAAGACAGTCCGCTTCAAGATTATCTTTTCCTGGTAAATACTTTATTTTAAAATCGTATTGTGATAGATAATATGTCAATTCACCCAGTTCTTCGTCTGTTCTTACTTTAATGTTAAGGTGTTCCAAAGGTTTGTGGTCTGAGTATACTTCAAAATATCTTCCAATCAACCAATGTTCCCAGTATTTTATTGTTTCTTTAATTGCTAGACATTCTAAATATATAGCTTTTTTCCTCTTCTGTGTTTCGTTCAGTTTTTTTGAAAAATAAGCCACTGGTTTTTCTTTTCCATTTTGTTGCACCTGCTTCAATATTGCACCCATGCCTTCTAGTGAAGCATCTGTATATATTCTGATGGGCAAA
>SMLS01074570.1:0-12745 GCA_004785975.1 Popillia japonica | reverse complement strand
CTCAAAACGACCGGTATATAATATTGAAGTATAGATATTAGTTAATAACAATGCCGAGAGGTAAACTGCTAACCGATGATGAAAAAACAAAAATGTAATTGTTATAAAGAGATGGGGTGTTCAAACCGAGAAATAGCCAAGAAATTTGGGCGATCCCATTACCTCATCAATAGTTTTTTAATTCTAGGTAATTTCTACAGCAAATATCATCCTAAAGGAATTAATCAAAAACTTACGCGAAGACAGTACAGACAGACATATATATTTCGGTTAGCCTCTTCTGGTAATGTAAACACACAACAAATCAGATGTGATTTAAACTTGCCAGTATCTAAGAAACGTGTACAACAATTTTATCCGGCAGTAAACGCTTTAAATGGCAGAAAAAGGTCTCAAAACCACCCTTAAAGGAGACTGGCATACAAGCAAGGCTGACATTTACACAAAATCATATGAGCTGAGATAATGAATGGAAGAACGCCATATTTTCCAAAGAAAAAACAATTTAATTTGGACGGATCTGATGGCTTTAAATACTATTGGCAACTACTTTCAACAAAAAGCAATCAAATTAATGGAATGGCCTACTCGCTCACCCGACTTGAACCCAATTGAAAATCTTCGGGGAATATTGTCTAGGGAGGTATATGCCAATAATTGCCAATACGAAATCATTAAAAAAATCTGCCCTAACGAAATGTTGGAATGAGATTCCTGCTTCAACATTGACGAAGTCAATAGACAGTATGAAGAACCAGATTTTTGAAATTGTTTTGAATAAAGGATCCAACACTTATTACTAAGTTTATCAAAAATTCAAAAATGATAATGTTTTTATTTTGTTTAACTATTTTTCTGTAAGTGGACCTATAGAAATTTCAGTATTGTAACTTATCATTAGTATTATAAATACTTTCTGTAACAACTGTAATACATATATCTTTTCATTGTTATTTTCACTTGTTCACTTTTTATTTTTACAACTTTCTTTGCAATGAAGCTTTACTTTTAATACAAAGTTTGCCAGACATTTTAAGAAAAACATTATACATATTGTGTACAATAGTTCATGTGGAACTATAGAAATATCGCTCACAATCAGTGTAGAACATTCATACAAAAGTATGCATGTATATGTATAAGCGTTTTCGACAATTTAGTCAGTGCTGGCTGTTCCTATCGGGCAAGCACTAGGAGCGAGTAGGAATTGTACGTTTTTCAATAGGAAAATAGTGCATATTACGTAGAAATGATATGTATACATACGTCACCACATTTGACCTTGAATGCTAAAAACTAAACCTCTCGAAATTTACGAGTCCACTCCCAGGGTAATGTGAAGTTATACATTCTTTTATGTGCATACACACATTCAATTTCTGTAGGTACTTCAATTCAAACATTTTCATGCTATAAATATATGCTAATTATATGTAAACGTTTACAAATTACTATTAAATTTTGAAACATACTACCTTACGTTATATTTAGATATTGATAATGAGGTTAATTGTTCATAATCGTCATCCATGAAATAGGTTTTTGCATTTTTTTTACAAATTTTTTTGTCCGCTAAAATACCATTTTCAGAAATGAAAAAAAAATCATTTTACTTAATAGTTCCCGGTGTAGTTCCTCGTCTACTTAAAACAATTATTCTTGTTTAACATAATATATATAGTCCGTTCGAAATTTGATGAGCAAAAATTCGTGGAAGACCGCGACGTCACTTTCTTGGAATATAATATATTCCAAAATAATTTGTAAATGTACCTAATTAGTTAGCCAAGTTCATAATAAAACTATATGAACATTTAGAAATAAAAATATACTCGTAATTTATAATTAATGAATTTGAAAATATTGATTATTGCAGTTTGTGATGTATGCATAATTGTACATACATACAGGTACTTATGTACATTTAAATGCAACAATTACAAAACAAGATAATTTGTAAATGTACCTACTTACTAATTAAGCTAGCTATTTAGAAAATGAAGCCAAGTGCACGATAAAACTATATGAAAATTTAGAAATAAACATATACTCGTAATTTATCAAAATATGGCGGAAAAAAAGGTAGGCCACTGCTTCGACATATACATATAGTCGAGATAGAGCCTTTCGACGGGTTTATTCCAAGAAATGACGTAGCGGTCTTTTGCTCAACAAATTTCGTACAGACTATAATTCCATAAACATTTTTGTATGGAGCTTATCCACAAATATTATTTTTAAAGAAAGCTTCATCTTAATATTTAGTCAATATGCAAAGACATCAAACGACAAATTTGATTATTAAAGATAGCAATTCTCAACACCATTTCAAAATAATAGCATTTCTATATAGTATGAAAATGCAATGCAAGCATTCTTTTGTGCGTAAACAGAAAGAAGCAACTATTTAGGTACTCGAGATTTTAAAGCATGACGTGTCGTCGATTCCCAATTCAAATATCTGCATGCTGTTTTTCTAACACAACAGGCCTGTTCGTTTGCGTTGCTGGAAGTGCTCAATATAACTTTTGTCAATATCCGTATGTTCGTTAGAAATTTAGCTGCTGACAAGTATTTTCGACACTCGTTCGTTTGCCTTCAGCAAATTGCTGTATGTCAGAAGCAGCAAGCTGTACTTGGTCATGCTTCAAGTGTGTAGCATAATTATCCGCTGAAAGGGATCTATTTGGTGTTTCTAAATCTGCTACAGTTGCTATTTTTGACAAAACTTACCAAAGTTAGCAATTCAAACGAACAGACCTAATATCATTCCGCCTTTAAGCAAGCTACTCCAGGAGACCACTATCTCTTAACAGATACCTACACGATATGTTTAATTTTAATAATAATAAATAATAACACGTTTTCTATCGGAGAAGCTCTATAATGCTCTCTTCGATCGTTACGATAATCAAATGTATTACAAATCAACGCATACACATGTATCTGTGTAAGATGCAACATTAAGCTATTTTTTCGGGTGGACTGTTCTACATCTGTTGTTTACCAATACTGGGGTGCAAATAATTTAATCTAAAGTGACTATTTTTGACTCACTAAATCATACATTTTTTTGTTGACATTGCATTGGTTTGATTTCTGCATGCTGATTTTTTCTGCATACTGCAAAACCTCACTTTGTCAGGTATAGAATCCATTCGGGAAGCGCTTGTAGCACTTCAGAATGGCAACTCATAGTTAGCCTCGATTCCTTGAGTTTCTTTCCTCTTTTCCTCCAGGAACAGACAGCATCGTCTGGACACGTAAAGTATTGCAAAGCATGCATTGAAGTACTCATGCCTAAGTTGAATAAATTTATTGAAAATCTGCGCAAAAATGAATTAAAATATGGTTACTTCCAGCAAGATGGAGCAACGACACAGACGATGCAAGAAAATAATTCCTTTTTGCTAACGATTTCATATTGCAATTGAATTTCTTCTTGCCTAAAAAATAAAATATTTAAACTTTCTGTTGCTAATTTGCTAAATCTACTGCAAGGAATTATGAATATAATGTGCGTTAATGACGCCCGCAATTATTTTAAAGCCATTAAATTTACATACTTTGCTATGGTTAGGTATGCATACATATAATTCAATTATTTTCGGGACAATAAAATGTTGGAATTTGATTTAAGTTAACTAATCCTAATTAAACAACTACGGCTAATATTATTAATAAATTTAGACAAATATTTTATCGTGAAAATGCTCTAAACTAACACTACATTAAAATATGACATGGATATAAGAATCACAGCAATGTACAACTACCTGTACCTACTGTACTATGTGTAACTACCTAGTCTTCTGTACTGCCTACGCCATTTTATTACAATTTCATTGTTTATCTATTAGTTACACTCAAAAAGTGATTAAATTTTTGTCATACATTAAATATATTTAATACTTAATTCTATTACATTAAATTCTATTTCTAGACGAAAATGGCCGAAGATTCAGACACGGATTTGCAGCAGCCACACCGAACGTAACGTCCTTATAAAACGTAACAATCATTTTGCAACTCGATAACCGCACAATTTTACCGAAGAACAAAGAAAAAACTCCGAACAAAAATACCGACAAAAAAAAATGAGTAGAGACGAAGTGCACTTACGTGATAGACTTATGATGCTAGCCGAATCCACTGCTCCCCATAAACCGTTCAACGTCAAACGTAAAAGCACAACCAAGCAAAGTTCAAAAAACGGCCCGAAGCTCAGCGTCCAGGATTTCGTCCGAATGGATCCCGGTTACACACCCGACATCGAACATCTGGTGTTTCCGGGCAGGAAGAGGAATCCCCAACAGGTGGCGCCAGCGATGACTTCCGTACCGAGTAAAACCAGATCTAGACTGGCCGAGATGTTCGCTCTCAGTAGACATCTGCAGCAGAGGTCGGTGGATAGAGATTCAAAGCCTAGATCGGCTTTAGTCAATGTAAGTAAAGTAGTATATGTAATACAATTAACCCGTACAGGATCTTGCAATTCATGCAAAGATTCATGGTAATAAGTCTAAAATAATTTAATTTTATAATAATTTTTATATTTACTTCTCTTAATCGATATTCCCTAGCCTGTTTTTCTGTTTAATTTTGGTTCGTTCCGCTAACAGACGCCTGAAACCGTAGAGAAACAGGTACAGCGAATCATATAATTGGTATTGACCCATTACAACGTCCACGTCGGAGCTATACTCCGGTATATATGTATATACAACATATATATAGGTAGATACGGTCCATACCTCCCAAGTGTGTAATTTTACTTATACTCGAGTACACTTGAAACCGAGCAATTATTTACTTTACAAACGAGAAACTGTTTTAGCTAGCACCTGCTTTCTGTTCTGAAAATGGATTAACGTTTAATTGACGAACAGGGAAAATTTATTTTGGAAAACTTCTAGCTGGGGAGAAATCTTTTTTACCTTTAATATATGTACCGTGATACTCACCAGAAATTGTTATTATAATACTGAAAACAAATGGTTTTCTACGTTATGTGTACAGACTTCCAAGTTTGTTAATTTTGCATTATTTTACTAATTTTTATAAATGTGTGAAGATATTGAATTACTGATTTTATTTTTACTATTTTTTTAATGAGACTCTATATACGAAACTATGTATACCATTAAAAAGTAGCGCCTCCGTACCATTACATTTATACATCGAAGATTAAGTGCCGTATATCGAAATATGTATATGTATGGATATAAGTACTGTTAGGAAGATTAGTTGAGGACTGTAAAGACGCAAATCCTGCTAAAAAAGATTTCTATGATCGGACATTCCACGTGTGGTGAATGATAGTTGGCTGTCGTGGATGAATTGGCTCGTAATAGTCGACTGGATGGATACTTCACAAGAAGAAGTACAGTGCTTTCATTTAATATCAAACCCCACGTGACCTCTTTCAGATATGCAACTCATTTAACAGTATGGTACTACATATATTCAAAAATAAAATTCTCCCAGAAATTTTTATTTACATATATAGACAATTAAAATTTTACAGGTTAGGTTTATATTGTAAATAATCACAACTAAGTAACGGAAAAAAAGTTGTAATAAATGTTGAAAGTGGTTTCCGTTGTTATCTAAACAAATATTTTCTCTGCGTTTTAAGTTTTCAAATATGTATCTACATTTTGCAATTCTTCTATGGTGATATTATTTATTTCTTCTCGTATAGCTGCTTGAAGTTCTTCTAAATTGTGTAATCACTTCGGCTACTTTTATAGGTCTGCCAGTAGGTTTATTTTTGCAAAAGCAATGTCTATCTTCAAAACGATGAAGTGTGAACACCGTTATGATGATCTGAAACAACAATTGTTGTATTCATTGTCATTACAATTAATGTGCTACAACTTACCAAGCATATACGGTGGTATTTCCTTATAGATTACAAAAACACTTTTATGACAATTAACAAAAATGCAGCAATAAAATAAAAATGAAAACAACGATGCAAACAAAGGCGTATAAAAACTGTCACATATCGCCATCTTTCAGGTTAGACCAGTTAGACAGCTTAGGTATACTATTGGTTCTACCAACATATTGTTTACGTCATATTACATCAGAGATCACGTGGGTTTTGATTCTAAGTGAAAGCTCTGTATCTACATCACATTATTGAATCTTCGCTGATGAAATGACTATACTGTCACAATTAAGTGTGCACTTCATGTAGCTGTTCAAATTAACAGGGACTTACAAACTCGATTATAGCGTCTAGTTTTGGAAATGTACATAAATAAAAGATCCTTTTGCAACAGGAAAAGCAACAGTCTGCGCTACAAAACACACCATTTTATTTAGATTGGTCCAATCATCACAGTCTGTGAGCAAATACGTGAATAATTAATATAATAAATTGTAATAATTCTTCTAATCTAATTCTTCTAATCTTTCGAAAAAAAACTAAAACTAACTAAAACTATAAAAAGCAAAATAAGACGGTACAAATTTCAGCCACTAGATCTAATAATGTTTTGAATTAAAGTTATTAGAAGACTCAAAAACATAAATATTTATGTAATTTTCTATATTTTGAAAATGAGCAACAAAAACAAATCTGACAATTTGATTTGGAATAAATAACTTATTTTTCATAAATAATTTTATTTACAATATACAGTTTGTCCCCGGATGGAGTTGACAAGAGGAAAAAAAATCTTTATTATTGATTTTGCGGCAAAAAGCCATTCTTTAGAAAAAGTTCTGGTTGTTGAGTAGACAAGTTAACAACTGACAAATTTAAGATTAAATTTTAACTGTTTCTTTGAAGTTAAAGCTTTGTGAGTCACTTGTATTGTCATTGTTTAATTACTGTGACTTCATTTATGGACCGTGCTTATCTGTATATAACTGATCACGTATTCAAAGAATTCAAAACTCGTGTTGTCGTTTAATTTGTAATCTTCGTAAATATCACCACGTTTCGGATCGAATAAAATCCTTGTGTTGGCAAAATATGGAGAATCGACGTAAATGCCATTTAATATGTTTTGTTTATAAACTCTTGAACACAGACTTCTACTCCTCTTACTGGGTTTTTAATACCTAGGAACTTTATCCATGTTCTAAACATGCGTCATAAACTTCAATTAACTATTCCTCGTCACTCCACATCTCTGTTTAGGAAATCTTTTAGCTACAACGCTTGTATATTATATAATTCTACCCCTGATTGTATTAAGTGTCTCAGTAACCATAGGAGATTTTGTAGATCCGTGAAGACCCACCTGCTCTGTTTACAGTAATTTTAACACTAGGTTCAGTTATATAATTTATAATTTATTTTGACTTTCAGAATGTACTTAACCTTAGCTTAATCAAATGTATAATTTTGTTGTATATACTCTAAATTATGTGTTTTGCCATTGTCTTGTTTCTGTTTGTTATTTTGTTTTTGATGGAGTCAGGTTGAGTGGAGTAGCTTTAGCTAGACTTCGCCTGGCTTCATCCAGACATTTTTATTTAATAAAGGCAATTTATTATTATTATTATTAAATATACAGAATGTCCACAAATTAAGATAACATGAAAATGCTTCAACAGAAAAGTATCATTTATTCCATTTTTATGGTTTAAGTACAAAATTTAAATTAATCAAAGTCAGCAAAAATTTATTATCTACACGGCCACCTCCAACTTCCACACATACCTCCGCCCTCTTAACCTTCCGTGGGTAAGGTGCGAAATTTTCTCTTATAGGTAAGGTCGGTCTGGCAAACCGCAATTTTCAAAAATTATTCAAAAATTTGCGAAGCCATTTATTAATAAAACTTTGATATCTGTGTAATTCTTGTATCAATGTTGAGGTCTGGGAATGAAATTTGCATTAATAAATGTAATTTTTGTGCAAAATTTTCACATTTGAAAATAACTCAGTTTTTTTGGTGATGTAATTTTATTAATTTTTATATTAAAAAACTACAAATTGAAATTAGAGTATTATATAAAACATGGCAAGAACATATTCCAACAAACAAGAAAAAAGTGAATCTATTGATTTTACAATATTTAGAAAACGAAACTATTCATCTACTTTTGACCAATGAACACACACTCTTCACAGACTCCTTTCAGATGTTCAAGACAAAGGAAACGTTTGCAAGAGTGTCATTTGTATCTCATTTTACGGTTCTTCTTAGAGGTACAGTAAACGCATCTTCCGTGCAATTCAGTGGTATTTTGGTTTATTTCTTGAACGTTTTTTCAAAAAATTTCATTTATCCTTAAGTACACGAATTTGTCTAGATAAGAGTTGATTTTGTCAGCGCGGCGTATGCTCTTCTAGTAGCTCGTGACATAACTTTTCTAAGAATTTGCGGGCGTAGTTCAATGGTGTTGTATGTATAATATTGTTTGGTATCATAAGATTTACTTCGCATAAATTCATTAGTGTTATTTACGATCTTTTCTAACATTACATCAGTAAATAAAGTATTGCCATACGTCCAAACATTTCCTTGCATGCCTTATCTCTCCTTTTGGACCACGGAAATGAGGTACAATATTGATTGAACGTGTTTTATACTGATCTTGTTTGATGACATGTTTAGACCACTTTGTTCCGTCTCTTCCTTCAAATATAGGTTTGCGATGAGTCTGTTGTTCTTGTATGTCAACTTCTGCTATCTCATTTAGTTCATTATCAGAAAACTCTTGCTCACTGTCTATATTTTCTTCAATAGTTTCCACGTTATCTTCAGTAAAACTATCATCATCTTCGATGTCTGGTTAATATTCAGAATCTGTTGGTTCATCTATTAGACGCTGTTACCTTGCTCTTTTTCCCATTTCACCATCTATAAAATCTTGCAAAATAATAATTTAATAGACAGAAATTTTACCGTTTCTTAAACCTCACCGAAAAAATATTAAATGTCACGAACGGTAATCTCGGTCTGTGGGACCGTCTAAATTATTATTTTATAAAGCGCTGTACACTATACAACGTCTGCATCAGTACTGAAGTAGCATAGTGTCCTAAGGAAATACATGACAACACAAACCCCTCTGGCGAAAACCTTTTGAAATATGTCACAAAATGTACTGGCCGTACCTTACCTACGGAAGGTTAATAAATTTGCCATAAACTTTGCGTATGGTTTGTGGTGCATTTATCTCATTTACAGCATCCTGTATTCGTACTTTTAGTATTTCCCGATCATGCGACAGGGCATTTGCGTAAACTTTTTGCTTTAAAACACCCCACAAAAAAAGATCAAGAGGTGTCAGATCAGGTGATCTAGTAGGAAAATTTATTGGTCCAAATCTACCCATTCTTCTTTCTCCGAACTGATCTGTCAACCATTGCCGGACCAAAAGTGTCGCATGAGCAGGGCATCCGTCTTGTTGCCAGAAAATGTTACGCCGCATTTCTAGCGATAAGTTATCTAGAAACGGTAATAGATAAGTTTCTAAAAGACGCAAATAAACATGTTGATTCAAATTCTCTTCAATAAAATATGGTCCAACGATTCGATCGTAAAAAGTTCCGCACCAAACATTTACTCTCTTATAACGTTGACTTCGTTTTTGAATGACATAGTTTGGATTATGAAAAGTCTAATAGCGACTGTTTTGCTGATGAAACGTGACCATTGGTGCAGAAGTTTGCTTCGTCAGTAAAAATATTCTATGAAAACGTGAATCGAAAATCCAATCGCTTTTCTTCATATCCATTTACAAGTGTATGTCGGAACTGTGGTTTAAACAGCCGAACTTTGTTTTCTTTATAAATCCTCTGCAAATGAGTTTTACTAATATTTAGTCTTTGTGATCGTTTCCATAAAGATAATGTTGGTGTTTCCGTCATTGAGTCTATTGTCGAAAGTGTAGCCGTATCATCTTCATCGTATTTTTCTTGGGTTTCTTAAAATTTACTACAGATCCAGTTAAATAAAATTTCTGCACCAATGAACACAACGGGTTTTCGCTGCCAAAGAAGGCAAAAACGGCTTCGTCAGTAGAAAAGATTGTGATTCTTGTGGAATTATCTTAGCCGATTACTTAGAAAAGGGGAAACAGTAGATGGCGAGTATTATTCTACTTTGCTGCAATAATTGAGCCACAAAATCAAAGCGGCTTCATTTTGCAAAGAAGAAAGTGCTTTTCTGACAGGATAGTGCAGTAAAATTTTCGTGAAACATATTTATAGCGTATCGATAAAATACGCTTCCAATTCCGTTACATTTAATCAAATAAATACGTTCTTAGATAGTTAACATTTTGCAAGTCCAACGAAAAATAACTGACAATTCTACAATGAACTACTTTTGACAGTTCAACACAATTAGACAATACAACAACCTTTGCTCGCAAAGATTAATTATGGTTATCTACATTAATTTCCAAATAACACGCTCTATCAATTAAACTTACCAAGATACAATCATAATAGTCAAACTTTAGACTTAAAATTTTGAATTTTAACTAATTTTATGTTTGATTCATAGTTTGACCAAATGTGAGTAAATCGATATGATAAAAGGAAAAATGGAGTCCTTCTCACATAAAATTTATTTAGGAATACCTAACATGTGCCTCTGGCCGAAACATGTTCCTAAATAAATTTTATGTGAGAAGGACTCCATTTTTCATTTTATCATAATTTTATGTTGTTAAAGAACTTTTTCTGTTAACAGTAAATTCTAAAATGCAATAAATGATACTTTTCTGTTGAAGCATTTTCATGTTATCTTAATTTGTGGACATTCTGTATATTTAATCTTAATTTTTTCGATGGTTAACTTATCTACTCAACAAGCAGAACTTTTTCTAAAGAATGATTTTTTGTCGTAAAATCAGTAATAAAGATTTTTATCCTCTTGTCAATTCCATCCGGGAACACACTGTATAACAATGTTACATTATTCTGTACAATATTTCCACCGTCTTGCAAAAATTCGATTCTGTTTTTAAAAAAACGGTTTTTGTATATGACATTCGTACAATTGGGTTAAATATCAGTATGACGTAATGACATTCTTTATTTATGGCTTATCAAGAGGAAACTAGATTATCGTTGGCTGTCTAACACAGTGCGGTCAACTCAAGATGCGCTTAAGTGGGTAATACACGATCATAAATTACATGTATTTCTACCTGCATTTATTGAATAACCTCACTTGAAGCGTGTATAGCACGAATTTCCTATCAAATTTTTACATTTTTTTCTACATGTAAAAACTTTACAAAATAGAACATGTCATAAATTTGAAGGTCGTTCGCGTGTATTTCTGGTGTATTCTAGGGGGTAATAAGTTATAAAGTTTGAAAGTAGTTAGTGTTGGTAATAATATTGTGGTAGATCATATTGGTGTTGTGTTTTTAAGTAATTTTTTAATATCGGATCTTCATGTAATAATTCCTTGTTAACAAGATTTAGTATTCTTTTCTCTTGTCTGCTGCGAGGAACCCATTTTCTTACGCACAATCTTCTCCTTTTGTTTTTTTTTCTCTCACAGGATGTTAAAACACTATTCATTGCTGTTATAACAACAGCAGCCATATCATATTCATTCATTCTTGAAATAACAAGTGATAAGAAGTAAATGCAGACCGAATATTAATAAGTAATTTATCACGTTAAGCTTCTGAGTACTGCCAATATTTTTTACTTACAATCCACCAACACCAAAAAATGATTTCCCTTTGTCATCCTTGATATATATAATTGCAAATATTAACGTGTATTGTTCTAGTTAGTTTTTCAATTTTTACATGTATATTTACATATATTTTTTCATGTTTTTTATGATAGTGTATTATGGGCTTTAGTAACAAAATTTACTAGAGCATTTTACAATTCTATTACCGGCTACCCCGTCGCTTCTCGTTATTGTTTACATACTACCATTTCTGTTATCTCTGCGTGTTCGTTACCTATGTTTTAATTCTTCAATAAGAAGCATTTTCAATTTTTTGAAATTGCAAATGCTTTTAATATAGCTCTAGCTCTAATTTTTGTTGTACGCCGCCCGGTAAGTAAATGTATAGGTATACAGTATACATACTACATCATGTGTGCACTACATAAAGAATTTTATTTTAATTACAATTAAAAATCTTTATTTTACATCTCAAAATTGTAATAAAATAAATATTTTCAACAAAACGGTGCAACTCCTCATACATCCATCATAACTGCAGTGGATTTTTTTCCGTTTTGGTCACTTGAAAAATATAGTGTTTGTTAGTGTTTTACATACCGTAGAAGAATTAGAAATTTCTATTATGCAAGAAGTAAAGAACAATTCCCCCGACACTTTACAAAATGAAACGAAGAGCTAATTTATGCTTAGGATGGTCTACATATCGAACAGCGGTTGAATTGTATTTTTAAATACTCAATACATTACCTGTTTTGTTTAGGTTTTCTAGCTTTATCTTATCATAAAAGTTATAGCTTAATTTGATGATTTCTATACAGGATGCCTACCTAGTACGCGGAAGTCCAATATATTGGTTCATAAGAGGCATAACTGATTTTATTTTTGATGTGTTTACTTAACTCAAGATCTACAAACTAAATATAATGTCGATTATACAGGCTGTTCCATTTTTTCTGGACGGATAGCACCTTTGTTTTTTTTAAATGCAAACGTATATTTTTTATCATTTATGTTGAATTTCCATGAAAATCAAATGGTACTTTATGTATAGTACTCATATGAAAAACTTAACGGTTTTCGAGATATTTAGCTTGCTATGTTTTTTT
>SMLS01074569.1:0-54810 GCA_004785975.1 Popillia japonica | reverse complement strand
TTCAATAGATTCTTGGACAGTTAGGTTTTCAATATGTAAGGGTGAAGTTCTTGTATTTGATAGACAGCCATTTGGACAAATGATATGGAATTGATACCAGACACTATGGGCCTTACTGAACTTGCGAGTTTATGAATTTTGGGTAATTTCGGAATAGTGGTTGAGAGTGATGATCCATGCGTGATAGAAACACGTGCCCCGAATTAATTAAAATTTGTGGTGTTTGGAGTTACCAGATTTAGCTGTGGTAGATTATTCCATATTAAAACTTCACAGTGTATGTGCGATAGAATTCCTTTAATTTATAATAAAATCAGATTTTGTGTTCTTGCATATAACCCATTCTTGGCATTGGTTGATACTAATATCTGTCGAATTCAGTCTAAAATATATATTTTATTCATTCTCATTGGAGGAGCTAATACAAAAAGACAATACTAGAGAAACAAGTAATTCTATTAGGAAGCAAGTCTCACGTTTGGATCCCCGAAAAGCTAACATATAAACTTCGACAGTAATGCATATTATCAAAAAAAGGCTTAAATGCAATGTGTGTGTTATGTACATACATATATTCGTGAATTACAGAAGTTGACCAACCTATTAAATATAGTCGTCTGACGATACAATGATTAACAGAATAGTGACACGTAGTTGAAATGATATATACATACATGAAACGAACATAAAGGTATTTCCTTTGTTTAGAAACTATAGAATTAACATTTTTAATGCGGAGAAGGAAACAGTATAGTGATTATTCAGGTTACATAAATATTCATCTATATTTGAAATTACTACTATGTAATTGTTGAAGGGGTCATGATAATTTTAAAACCCCGTAGACAGTTGTCGCTCCACTTTATTGCTGAGTAATTGTAACAATTTCTGCAAGTAATTGTTTGTCATATATTACATTAGTCTATTAGAGAACTGTTTGGGTTTTCTAAAAGTCATCCTTCAATTTGAAATTGCTGTTTGCGGTATAAGTTAAATTAATAAATTGTATTATAGTCGATTAGGACTTTCAGTGAGATTATAACTGATGCGCTAATAGAAGAAATGCACTTACAAATTAGTTTAGTTTCTTTTGTTACCGTTTTTTGTTGTTTGTTATTAGAATTTCTTATTTAAATATGTGTCGTATGCTGTGTTAGATGTTTTGTACAACCAAAAGCGCTTTTGCTAATATTTTATCTATTTTCCAGATACATTTTGTTTGTACTAGACAACATTTTATTCCACAATATTAGTAGCAGAAGTTAATGTCAACACGCGCGTATATTCGAAAATATTGGTGATACTTATCTAAAGAGACTTGAATCTCAGAAAAAATGTTTAAATATTCTTCTGATGATAAGTTATTGTCAACAACACTCTGTATCTGTCAGTTTTTTACCGTCAGCTTGATTCACTCGTTCAATTCAAACAGAAGGTCTGTCATTTAAAGACACATAAGTACATGCTGCCTCGTCAAATTATGCACATGTCTATTTTTAATTGTATATGCGGCAGATATTAAGAAGGTCAATAGCAAACTAGTCATTTTTTTCTATATACGGGTAATTAAATGTCGAATACGACGGATAAGCTACAATTATTGAGAATTGAAAAATTTATAAAATTAAAGATTATTAAATAGTCTATTATTTTATCTGTCAATTGCAGTTTATGTATGCATATGTATGTACAATTCCGTTGAATAGTGCTTGAGAAATATTCCATAGAATAAGCTTCTATTATCGAAAAAATGGAATTATCACGAGAGAACCTTCGCATAATGATTTACTATGGTTTCAAGAAAGGCTTGGGCGCATATGAGTGCGAGGAAAGTTTAAAATCGACATTTGGGTATCTCGCACCATCATACTGTTTATAGATCGTATAAATAAACGAGCTGGCCCACGTTTAACTGCTGGTAATCCCGAAAATATTGTTGCGGTAAAAAAGATGGTGGAAGAGGACAACCGCATTACCTATGCAATGATAGAGTCCAATTTAAAGATTGGATACTCGCAAGTGAGACCAATATTGCACGATGATTTATGTACATTAGAAAAAGGTTGTAACTCGGATTGTACCCCATAATCTAATAAATTTGCAAAAAGCAGAACGTGTTAGAATTTACCCACAAACTTTAGATATGTTGAATGTTGGGGGCCATCAAATTATTTCTAAAATTGTAATTGGCGTAACGTACATACTGGTTTTTTATGTTTTCACTCGCCAAAAAACCCGAGTCGGGATATATGAAGATGAAAAAGAAGGGAAAAAGTTATGTTCGCAATATTTTTTAGAAGTACGTGATTGGTAGCCACAATTAAATTAGAAGATCAGGAGACAGTTACCGCTAAATGGTATGTTGAAAATTGTTACCCTATTGTGTTCAGTATAGTGCCAAGAAAGGAAACCATGTTACAGCATGGTAGCACGTAGTCTCATACAGCAGGAACAACTGTTCAGTATTTAGCGGAAAACAAAATCAAAATTATAGAACATCCTCCTTAGTCACGGGATTTGGCAATGTGTATTCTGGCTATATTTTGATTTCGAAAAATATTTATTATTTATTTTATATTTATTTAGTGGGAAAAGGTTCCAGTCAGAAGCCGTTAAGTGTTTTGTGATAGTATCCCTAAAAACAGCTGGCTGAACGCTTTTACAGCTACAGAAGGAGCAAATGGTTAAGTGCCTTAAATAAATGTAGTGAATTACTTTGAACATATTTAAAGTAAAAATTCTACAAACTTATATCAACCTTTCTATTCTCAATAAGTGTAGGTTGTCCCTAATATATCACCATAAATCGATACTTTATAGATAAAAACTAAGAGAGCAATGTAATTAATGGGAATACGAAATTAGTTCTCCCGTAGTATCATTTCTTACACTTTATAATTAAGTTTTTATTTTATTTGTTAGTAATATTATTTACAATTCTAATAGAAAATTTAATTAGTATATATTTCTGGAAACAGAAGTGAGGAACATTAGAATACATCTGACATGTTTTTGGAAATTAACAGTTGACTCATATCTATTGTATACTGTTCAATGAACTGTAAAATGTTTAAAATACATCACCTTTAAAATGATATTTTCCGTTTATAAACACAAAAACATTATCTACATAACAATAATTGGATCCAAAATTACAATTCAATTCAATTCTCTTAATGATATTGCAACAAACATTGGTTAGAAAAAAATAATTGAATTTGTTTCTCCACTGGAGAAGCGAATGAAACAGTATTCTGTATCTCATCCATTACTATTTCCAAATAGTAATTTTCCGATAAACATGGGATAATGTACAATTCTGCGTTTCACGTGCCAAGAACAAATGAAGTTAAGGCAATTTACGTCAGGTAATATTACAGGTCACAAAATGCAACATTTATTCCCAATAAATCTATTGAACAACTTGCATAAACCAACTTGATTCACGCTTTCCATAGTTGCCATCTTCAAAATCTTATTGTTTCTAGTTGTACTCTGCTGTTTCCAGCAATGGTAATATGTCCATTATTGATAGGTGAATAATAATATCCGCGTCATTACTAATTTTATAATCAACGTGGCGGGATTATTATTAGTGTTATTGTAACACAGCATCCATTTTCTTCCTGCTTTCCGCAACAAAATTTTTGATTTCTATTTATTGCAAAACTATTACAACTTAGAAAATTTAATATTAGAAGCCTTCGATTGATTGAGTTTGATCGGTTGAAAGCTATCTTCTTAAATTTCTCCAATCCCTTGAAAGTTTTTGTTAGCTGCAAAAGAGATTTCCAAAATGTCTAATGCTCACATTTTGTTTTTTGGAAGTAAGAAAACAACTCCACTAATCAATTGAATTGCTTTTCGGTGGCTATATTACTGCAACTTATGGTACAGACAAAGAAATATAAACAGTATTATACTGTACTTGGCATATGTATTTTTATTACCCTTATGTACTTATCATTTCCACTTCTGGGTTAATTATAACACTTTTAATTCGATTAAAGATCAATTTATTCCAGAACCTTTACAGTTTGTTATTGTAAAGTGAGAAGAAGGAAAAACGTATCAGCAACATAAGACTGTACTTTGCAATAGATGTAAATGCAAGTCTCTTTTTAGGGTAGACAACGAAGATAAATATCGTAATATATAGTTTTGAAAGCACAACACAGACACAATAATGACCGTATTTACATTCCAACGAGGCACACAAAAATTATGAATCATCACCGATCTGGTTGATACACTATGGACTAGAGCTGCTATCCGTATCCGGATAATTTTGGATCCGGATAATTTACTATCCGGACATCCGGATCTGAGTGCTATCCGGATCCACTATCCGGACCCACTATCCGGACCCCCTATCCGAAACGTCGGATCCGGATCCCCTATCCGAAACCTCGGATCCAGATCTGCTATCCGAAACTTCACATCCGAATCTACTATTGAAAATCATCAAATTTGATTCTGTACGAGGTTTGTATCAATAAGATTATTTTTTTCGCGAGTTCTTGCTAACATTAAAAAAATAGTAAAGAAAAAATGTCTTGGGTTCCAACATTTTGCTTTGTAAAATAATAAAACAAATACTATAAGTAGCTAATAGATATTGTATGTTGTATGTACAACGTTTTAAGAAGAAAATAACTACGTACTTTATTGGTATGTTAAATAAATAAATAAAATAAAAAATCGGGAACAAAAGGTATTTGGTCTGAAGAGAAACACAAATATAAGGTTTTACTAAATAAATAAGAAATATGAAGTAATAATTTTAAAGCACAAATCGGTTAATTCCAAACAAAAAAAAAGTTTGCACTGGGGACCTTTCTGTTCAATCCAGGTTTAGGATAGCGAATCCGAATCCAAAGTTTCTGATAGCGGATCCGGATCCGAGGTTTCTGATAGTGGATCCGGATCCGAGGTTTCTGCTAGCGGATCCGGATCCGAAGTTTCGGATAGTCGATCCGGATCTGAGGTTTGGATAGCGAATCCGGATCCAAGGATTCGGATGTCCGGATAGTTTTGGATCCGGATATCTGCAGCACTACTATGGACCATCCTGACCGAAGGGACACCGAGCATTCTACATACATCGTTCTGGTGACCGACATATTTTTTAGTCTTTGCACTGAGCTCAGTTTTCGTATTAAATATTCAAATACATTTCCATAGATAGTGATACTAGCGAGTAATAGATGGTGAACATGGTATGTAGTGGCAGAAACTGCAAAATATAACCGGTGCCCTAAGAGTTTTACTCGCAACAGTGAGATATGTTTGAACTAGAGCCAATGTGCAGACCCAAATAACATTATTTCTCTGTTTGAAAACTCATCAAATGGAGATATGTACTGATAATCCTGATAAAGTAATGCTGTGACGTTTGTTTTTTTTGTAGTTTAGTATAAGTTTCTTGTTGTGGAGCCACCCTTGAAACTTACAGAATTACAGCTTCAAAAGAATTTTGAACATCTGCAGGAGGCGAAAGCCAATGTTACTAACACCTTTATTCTCAGAATTCTGTCATTGCCCTATGTTTGTTTCAGCGAAGCACGTATCTCTGCTTCTAGAAAAGTTACTTCATTTGCTTTAACCATAGTTGGTTCAAACCAAATCACAATCTTATACCGATGGACTTCTGGTTCTTTGGTGTTACACGATGAGGTAATTGCATTAGCGGTATGCAATTGTTTAAAAAATACTGGCACGTATTTTAATCAGACATTAGTCGCAGTCGTTAGTTCTTGGGTATCTCTCTAAGGGCTGGATATCAGTATGATTTCTGCCCTTGGAGTATTGTGTAGTGTTGACTTCTAACACCATATGCATAAATAGCAGTTATAAGACAGTTTATTTTTGTCTACTGAATTTTTAGTAGAAGTCGTAGGCGTTTTAACAACAGTGCAGGATGTACAACGTCTAAGTCATGCATCTAAGTTAACACAACTATAAGCGTCCACTACATAATGAAATTAAAGTACAACAATTGAAGACGTCGAAAAGGTAAATTTTCAGTTCGGTACGACTTATTTGTTATGTATATTTTAACAGCTAATTATGTTGTTATGTTAATTGCGTCTTTTCTTATGCATCATTGTGCCTCTTTAATTTGCAATAGAGTAACTTAAAATACAGCAATACATATTAGTTGTTGGGAAGTATAAACTGTTGAACAAGTTATCCTTCATCAAGGAGTCAATTTACCTTTTTGCCTTTCTTGTATATTTCTTTTACCTTGTCTACAAATCCGGAAGTAGAACTTCCTCGCTTGATCGGTTATATTTTCCCACATTTCGTAAATTATTCTACACGTGTCCCAACGGCAAATGCAAATGATTTTGCCAAGAACAGTGGTAAGTTATATAGTAAGCATTAGAAAATTATTATCTATTTCCCACATAGCTTTTTTTGAAATTCGTTTGCACCTGTTTCGTTATTAAGTTGAACATTAGGTAAACTACAATGGAAGTACAAAGACAAACATTCGACAGAACTACCAGCACTTATGTATATGTATAGGTACATACCTATATATGTATGTATATGGGGAACCATATTTGTATCAAGTTCCACGCTGCTTACTTTAAATAAATATTCGTTATTACAACATTCACAAATATGCATACATATGTATGTAGTAATTACCGCGTAATTGAGGCAGTCAAGAAGACTAACTAAAGAAGATTTTAATGCGACATTTATATCAAAATAGGCATCTTAATCGTATGCGTTATGAAGGGATGTTTTCGTTTAGCAATAGTATGAACCCAATTTTATTACTGTAGCGCTTAATATTTGTGACTGAACATTGACAAACACCACTACTTATTATGTAAGTACGTCGACTGAAACACATTAATTAGCAGAACTCTATTTCAGAAATTTCTGAATACATAAATAAAATATTGTGATTTGAATTGAACCATTACTGAACGCTACTTACAATTAGTGTTCAGTCTTATTACATTTCACCAAACTTAAGTCTCGAGAATTGCGTTAGCTACTTGATATCTAGTTTAGTGAGTGTAAGGACTGACATGGTAAATGTACCTACTATTTAACATTCAGTCTTGTATAGTTATATACAAAAATACTTACATAGTCGCACTTTGGGCAGCACGTTATCAGAATCGGTAGATATTAGCGTACCTAGAGGTCAAGAGAAGCCCAATTTTTGTACTCAATTTAGTAAGTACGTTGTGTCCAGTAAGCATATCTAGAATGTGAATTAACCGACCTGAGCTAGGAAATGTCCGCATGCGTACGAAGTGTGAGTATCTTTGTTCCAGTTTTAAGCTTGGTGAAAGTGTACCTAGCTGTGTCCTCACATCGGAAGATTATGGTCTTCTTTGTCTGCAATGAATTTTACAGTTGTGTTATAGAATGGCAAATTGTTATACCCATTGTTGATATGCACCCTACAAATTTCTTTGAAACCATTGCTGGGGTTCTTATGATATAACTATTGTCAACATTAAAAGATGATATCGTTTTCAATATAACAATGTAAACAAACAATTTAAAAGACAAACAGACTGAAAATAATAAAGATAGAACGCGATATGTTTGGAAAACTCGTTTTTTGGGAATTTCTGCAATTTTGCGAGGTGTAACAGTTATTATATGCATACATACTGGTATTTCTGAAAATATATTAAGCAAATATTTTGATTATGCACAGAAAGACAAGTAAATTATTCAAGAACTACTTCAAAACTATCCCATGAAAAATAAACTCTACAAACTAGTAAGGAATTTCTATTAGTTTCGTAACTGCTGGTTTGTTATTATATCCATCAGAAGGGTACTGGACTTATCGTTTGATGATCAATCATAGGTTCTATTATTTTATCGTTAAGAAATCGATTTATTACTACAATGTGGTATTACACCGTATTCTGCAGTTGTTATATTAGTAGTGGCGTCGTGTAGAAATGAAAGTTTTAATAGATGCGGGGCCTTCTGAACCTTCTGAAAATGACCATCTCAACGATGTCGTTCGAATGTGGGAAGTCATTCTGCACCTGCGTGACGTAATACGTTTTATTATTGTACTTCGGCTGTTTTCCTTTTTTTCTTGTTTTCAATTGCCTCCTTCCCCATACACAACCGTGTAAAAGAAGAATATTAATGAAGTATTTAAAAGAGCGTTGAACATGTATGACAGCGTAACGTGTTGCGGCGTTTTAAAGATAACATGCAGACAGGTATGTCGTTTGCAGTAAGCACACGAGAAGCAAGTTGTATTTCTTCGGTTGTTACACTGATGTAAATTTACAATATTTATTATCGGCAGATTGTCTGTTATGTTTTTAGTGTTTACATATAATTAAGTGAAGTGTTGCGCTTTAGATAAGGAATATAGGTCAGCAGTTTGATAATTTCCTTTAATGAATTAAAAATATATCCTTACATGACATGAATTTTAATGACAGTGAAAATTATCTCGAAAGTAATGGGCAAATTTTCCTGATTGCTAAAGATAATATCTCTTTGTAGGCAATTACGCCTAATTAGTTCCATATTTAAAATGATTGGTTACTACTGATAATAGATGCGTATGAATATGGGCATATTTAATTAACTAGAAAAAATATATCCGTTCTGGTCAAGAACAAATGGCAAATGTTAGTAAGTAAATCTCTCCATTTGGATATTAGAGAGAAGTAAATAAGATAGGGTTTTACACTTCTACCCGTTCGAATAATTTAATTTGTATGGATATCTTTTGAAATCTTCCAGATATTTTTGGTTGAGTTCATATGTCGATTCTATGATACGGCTAGTAGTTTCTTATCAGGGTACTTTGCAACGCAGAAAGCATTTTATGAAAAGGAAAGTCGCTGTACGTCTGTAACGGTCCAATATAAACCCTTACACTCTTTTAACTGTTAATGAGTTTGTTGCTCACTTCACTCCACAGAGCACAAATTGCTTATCAAAATCATACAACAAATCGTTGCTTTAGAAAAGAAAATTGTGGTATCAGTCTTGGCAACAAAATTCGCTATTGTGCAACTAATACAAACTACTACTACAGCCCAATATGTTGTTAAATATTGTTTACAAGATTATACACTAAATTTTATTAGCTGCAATTGTCATCTAACTTGTAACGATTCAACATCAAATTGGGAAAGTAGACTGATAGTTATTGCCACACTTATGGTAAGAGCCTTCCTGTTCGAAGTGTAAATATTTCAAAAACTTTCTTTGAACCTTCTTCACAGTTTCTTTGTTGGAAGAATGGAATGGATTCCAAATTACTCATCATACTCCAGCTGGAATCTAACAAATACGAAATAGAGGAGTTTAGTTGTTTCAATATGAAACGAAGAAGAGCTTATAATCAAAACTCCTACCATCTTCCTAGCTGACGTTAATATGTTTTCAAGATGGATAAAAGAGGTGATGGACTTACCAATATAAACCCCCCAAATATTTTACAACATTTTCTCAAACGAGTGTAAGCCCGTTGATGCTATAGTCAAATAGTATATGTATTTTTATGATCTTTTTTTACTTATCTTATTTTCCTGATATTTTTTCAACTTCTAGGTCAATTACAACACTCTAATTCGAATAAAGATCAAATCTATTCCAAATCAAACTGAATGATTTGACTTTGTAAATAATAATAATTCTTAATTAAATCGACTGTGGTAAAGAACTTGAGATCGTCTTTCAACATACATTTATCAATATTAATGCAATTCATAAAGTCATTCATAAATAAAATGAACCTTAGTGTTCCGACTGGAACCTTGTAGGGCCCCTGACGTAGAATGTTACTAGGAATTCAATAAAGCCAATCATCGTTACTTTTTGTAGCAGTAAATTGTGTTCAATTCTATCGAAAGCTTTTGATATATCTATATGAAGTTCACGATGTGAACCATTTGAACACTAATGCCAGAAGCTATTACGAAATATACCATAAATAAAATTACATAACCGGTTAAATTTTTGGAGCAATGCACACATTGACGTGTTCTTTTACCTTTCTACTTTGGGGTATTGTATTTACTGGTAATTAACATCCTCTACATCCTCTTACATACTTTATAAATGTTACGTATATGTAGAGTTTCGAAATGCTCCTAGTCTTATTCTGACCAACACAGGAGGAAAAAGTGTTACATCCATGTCAATAGATACGTACTACTTGTACGATGTGTTGGTAGCAAATCGTTCTACATTTTACTTTCGATAATGTGGGCATATTTTATTTCTAACTGTATCACTTAAATAGCGATATCGAATTTCCATTAGCGGTTACTGAGATTGGCACAAAATTTCCTATAGCATAGTTTGCTTGAAATAGCAAAATACCATGTACATACATATATGTAAAATTAAAAGTGATAATTGCCCACAAATACTAATATAGTTAGGTGACAAACTATTAATTATTCGGAAAATGTTGGTATTGACAGAGTTGTGCCTACTGAGAAAATGTAGGGATGTGTTATTCAGTCATGATGTTACTAGTTGCTAATTGAATTAGAAATGTGTTTTAAGCGTCTAAGAGAGCAGTAAGAATATCCTGTAATACTATTGGAGAATTTATATTGTACTTGTATAGACGTCCCATCTACCGTGATTAAAATAAATACTTTTTGAAATGATTGGTATTCGTTATTTTATATGTTATTGAGACTAATAATTTGTTGTCCTCTGTTATAACCAAAACAATTCATAAAAATATATCACGCTAGACAATATTGCTATTTGGTCAACATGCAATGCAGCAACTTATTTTATTAATAATTATAATTAACAGAAACAGATGTGAAAATAGCTTCACATACATATATGTATAATGCATACCTAAAGTAGATTCCATCAAATATTTTTAATATTGTAGGTACTATACATACATATGTATATATAACGTTTCTCGTTTACTAATGCACATACATACATGTATGATAAGTTACTAAAAAACCATGTTATTATTTCTTAGAATTTATAAAATCCAGAAATCCATGAAAAAAAATTAACAATTTAACCGTTTATGTACTCATTAGCTTCGCTTTCTTGTTACCATTGTAATACGTATGTGTACGGATACGGATGAAGAATTGCAGCGACCGTTGAGGGGGTCAGAATGGAAGCAAGACAGGGCACGTGCCGTCTACCAGATGACGCTTAGCCCGGCATTTGCTCATCGTCTCGTCCGAGACCGTCATGTTTTCCATCTTTGATATTCATTCGTTTCTAAATATCGGCAATAAACCCAACGTATCACTATAGTCAGCACACAACGGGTAGGTAGAAAGAGCACAGATCGATTTTCCGTTGCGGTAAATCATTACGGGACTACTAGGCGAATGGGTTTATGGTGCCACACTAGAAAAGGAAAGCAATTACGGGGCAAAATATTTAGGTTTGTCGGTTTCGATTTAAAATGCGATAAAATCGAAAGTCCTTGAATGAAAAAGCAACTGAAAAGGGCCAAAATGAGAAAGTTCAACAGCTGCCATGTGGCGGTACAGATTTAATTACGTTTGTGTGTATATTTTAGGCATTTTTAAAATCAGGGTTTTACTTAAATTAGTGATAAGAATATGCATGCTCGTATTCAATGTAGTGTTTTATTTTAAAAATGTTCTACAATGATTCTGAAAACTACTGAAAATATATTTGTTTCATATCCAATAAAATTCATTAACTATTATGATTCTGATAATTTATGCACATAAAAAGTGATATCAAATAACAATGATTATTCTTTTGTCATATTATGTTAAATTACAGTTTATTTATTCCAATACTTAAGTTAAGCATTAAATTCTAGTTATGAAAGCAAACATTATTTTTTGTGTTAATAGTTGGTTTCAGAACTGCAATAATTTTCAATATATTCCATTTCATACCTTTATACCTTAATTCTTTAACCATCCATTCTAAGATTTTATTTACATAAATATGCTATAATTTAGCATTTGTTAAGAGTCAATGAAAGTTCGCCCAAAGACTTTTAACAAAGTAATTTAACAAGATCCGAAAATGATTTCATATAGTTTTTTCAACAGATATAGAAGGTGTCGCGTACCGATATATCCAAACTTTGGGAGCACATGGTAGACCTAATACTAACAGAAAAAGCAGAAAAGTTGTAGATCTATTCTTAATCCTTCCAAAGCTACAGTCCTAGCAAATTATAAATAACAAATAATACCTGCTAAATTTGAAAATAACATAAAAACTATTAAAGTTTTAATTAAATAACTGTTAGAAATGCTCTCTTAGTTGCTGACTATAAGATTGTGCTCGTATACCAACTGAAGAAGTGGCAGCCATTATTTCATTGAGGTTATCCTTTAGTTGTTGGGCAGCTTGCTGAATACGCTTCCAATAATTCTGCTCTGTGTCTAAATCTTGGGCGTATTATTATTTAAAGCACTACAGACCTTGTAGGTCTAGGGCTACATGTGTTATTACACTCCCACCCCTATATTTCCTTAACGATGTTTTTCCATCTTCTTCGATCTTGCGCTTCTTGTTTCCAGTCCTGTACTTCTATGCGTCTTGCATCTTCTTCTGCTCTCTCCAGCCATCTTGTCCTTGGTCTTCCTCCATTTGGGTTTCCTACGCAATATCATTTTCATATTCTGGCGTCCATTCTGCCTATATGTCTCAGCCATCTTAACCTTTGTGCCTTTACATACGACATGATGTCTGGTTTCTTGTATTCCTTATAGACCTTTTTGTTTGTTCTTCTCGTCCATCCCTCCTCGGTACTTTTTCCTCCCACTATGCTTCTCAGTATTCTTCTCTCCCATCTACCCAGTATATCCTGCTCTATTTTGTTAAGTAGCCATGTTTCACAGACATATGTCGCTGTTGGTCTAATTACTGATTGGTAAATTCGCAGTTTAGTTCTTCTTGATAAATATTTAGATTTTAAAAGCATTTTTAGGCTACCGTATTTTTATTGCCTTTTACCACTCTCACCCTAATTTTGCTGCATTCTTTTCCGTTTGCTTCCAAAGTTATCCCCAAGTACACAAAGACGTCTACTCCTCGTCTTCGTGGTCTTTTTGGGGTCTCCAAGCCCACTATTTTAGTTTCTTTCTCTAACTTTCTCATGACTATTTTCGCCATAACTACTACATCGTCCACAAATGCCAGGTATTGATGCTCATTATTAAATATTTACCCATTTACTTTTATTCTGCTTCTCTTTATCACCGTCTCCAGTACCAGATTAAATAAGGTCGTTGATAGCGGGTCACCATGCCTTAGACCCTTTCCATGCGACTTCACTTCTTGTTCTCAGCAACGCCATTTTTGTAGTCCTCACTAACTTCTGTGGTACTCCCAGCCGTTGCCTGATATATTCCTTCGCGAATAATTCTGTCATATGCTTGTTTGAAATCCACGAACACCGTATACAGTTTCACTTTGTATTCGTAGCAGCTTGTTTGCATCTCCTTTAGAGCAAAGATTTGGTCCGTTGTTGACCTGCCTCGCTTGGTATTCTCCTAAAATTTTCTCTGCGCATTCATCCAACCTTCCTCTATCTTGGGCGTATAGTAAATCTTTTATTTGCTCCCAGAAGTCAAAATCCCTACGATTATGATCTTGAGATCTAGGTGGCCATCGAACAGGAGCTCCTCTACCAGTTGATTGCGAATAAGTGTTGTTGATAAATTTTGCTTGAAGAATATAAGGACGAATTTCCAAATTACCGATTAAGCCAGTCCAAACGTTTACAGAAAATTTAAACTGGAAGTTAGATGAACATGTTGCTCTATTGGCCACCTGTTTAGGCTTGTCATATTGATCTGGTAAATGCAGCTTCTTCTGTCCAACGAATGAATCTGCAGAAATTAAAGTTTACGCACCTGTCGTAGAATCCCGGAAGAATAAACTTGGCGATAATGAAAATCTAGCTCAAGCATAACTTACACCTTATAATGATATAGCTGTAGACATTCACGTTATTAAAATTCGTGAAACCTACATTCGAGGTACGCCAATTCGCCTGCCAATTCGACGTACAGTGGCAGTTGGATCTCTAGTAATAACATCGAGCACTTGTTCATGTACATCTACTGAAACATTTAGTCCCCTGGCAAAAAAATAGCACGCAATCTACATTCTCGAAATTGTGTGTGTATTTCTATGCAAGTTCGCTTATTATGAATACTTTTATTTTAAAACCGATGTTGGTATTCAACTGTTTGACGTGCAATGTCTTTAGAAACAACATGAATAAAATGCATATCCGCATATTCTTCGGCAGAAAATGGGCAAGGCATTTTAAGTTTCAATAAAAATAATTTTAATATGTCACCAAGTCGAAACCACAAATTCAACTGACATTCAAAGTATTTTTTGTTAAGTAATTGATTAAGCGTGATAAAAATTCAAATGTGTATCTTATTATGTGTTGTTTATAATTTGTTAGGCTTATCCCTAGCTTAAGAAGAAAAATAGACCGACCTACCACATTTGTGCTTTTTGGTTTTAGAATTAAGTCTATCTATGTGCTCATAGATTTTGAACATAACCATACGGAATATCTGTATATTATTTACACAAACTAGTTTTAAAGGATATCGAACAAGATTGAAATGAAAACATGAAATCGTTGATTTACCAACAGTTTTAAATAGATTTAGGCAAAATTTTTTATAACTGCATGAATCTACCCCCACACCAGTAACCTAACATCTGCCTTAGTATTTTGTTCAATACGTAGCTGTGAAACAAACAGTACAAAACTTTCGAGCACCACCAACCACCTAAAATAAAATAAAAATAATTAATCCTTTCCATTGATAATGATGTCAGTGGCATCGTCGCGTGTGAATACAAATAAAAACCACTTCACAATCCCGATAAAGCGCATCGGTGAATCAAATTGGCCGCGACCCCTGTCCATACCGCTGCCATGTAATTAATAGCACCATGTGTGCAAATCAATGACCTCACCTGGCTCTGTTCCTCCGGGTTAGTCTGCCATAGCGGCAGAAGCGAGGGTGAACACAGAAAGTGAGAGCACGAGCACTCTCGAACAGGGATCCCTACCTCCAGGCGTTATTTATTTTTTCTACACTGACTGTCTAGATGCATAGTTTCGTCTAAGGTTTTCGTAAGTCGTGGGTTTACTGTAAATATTTTTTGTACGTAGGCCCGTTTTCCTTTAACAATGACTTTTGTTTTTTGTGTGACCTAACGGATTAGAAAGGAATGTGTTCCCGTATAACCAAAAACTTACAAAACCAATTTAAATTGTAATGTATACCTATTTAAACAAAATTAATTATAAATTAATTCAAAGTTAATTATCCTGCGTAATTAGGTATTATTCGTGACTATAGAATTGCGTATACAACGAGATTTATAATTTAATCCAGCAAAAATATAAGAACTAGTTTTAGTTTGCCGCACTAGCCACACTAGCTGAGTGTTTTACATTCCGAACCTAAGCTAAATACCAGTAAATAAAATATTTATGTAAACTGGAAAAATTATATTGCCAGGAGTAGAACCTATGGCTTAACATTGTTTTATTTTATTTTTTGTTTTGTATATTTAAATTGGTATATTGTGGTCAAAACTTAACAAATCAAAGAATTGTAGGTTTTTTTGAAAAATATTTCTTATAACGTGAAAACGTGTAATCTGGAAGTTGAAACGTCAAAATTTAGATTACCCATAAACAAACAGAAGTTTAATTTTATTAAGTAAGATCACGTAAAAAGACATAAAAATGGATGGTTAAAGAAAAATTCTTCTAACTGTAGCCCAAGTTTGTGTAACTGATATATAGGAAACACTCATGCAGGTGATATCCACTGCCTGACCTATTCAAAAAAGGGACTCAATATCCAGCTCCAACATGAATGATCGTCGCGGCAGCATGATTTGTCAGCAACCTCCAAATACACAGAAATTAAAATATCTCGACGCTGACAGAAATTAAAATATCTCGACGCTGACAGAAATTAAAATATCTCTATGCTGACAGAGTACGCTACGGCGCTGCTCAGAGGAATTTCAGAGACGGTTGCACCGGCAATTTGGAACGCTGGATCTCAACAGACCTCCTTCTCGAGTTAGGACACAACGTGTCGTCGATGCAGACCACTGAACATCAGCCAGGACATGCTACCATTGATAACTCCAGCTGGACTCAGACACCTTGGGGATTAACGAATCCAACATGGCGGCTGCAGTCCAGCCTTGGTACCAGAAGAAACCTCTGGATATACATATGTACATACGTGATATATGGTGCAAATATTACGAGCAATCTTTTAAAATGTCGTTTAAAAATTTTAAGGGCATGTAGTACGATCGAAAATACGGTTAGAAGTGGTAATAAACATAAGTCCGCAAATTAACTGTTTACGAGATAACAGGGAGCGTTCCTAGTAGTACATGAAATAGTAAACAATAATAACTTATCCCAGTAAACAGATGCTTATCTGCTTATCAGCTATTGTATTATGACAGTTTGATTTGACGTTTTGTGCAATTTGTAACAATTACAATGGTTGTGTATTCTAATGCTGAAATGAACGGTCATGCCAATGGGAATTATTTACAAGCACGTCACTTCTATGCTCAGCCGATTCTTGATCGCCAACTGCCTTCGCATGTTATGTTTCAGACGGTGTTTCAACGACTAAGAGCAACTGGTTCGCTTGAGAAGCGGTCTTATGATACTTGGAAGACAAAGCATTGCAGGTAGTCTACTGATAGAAGATCAAAATTTGAATATTATTGATGAAAATCCCGAAACTAGTGTCGAAAGAATTTCAACTCAAGTGGGTGTAAGCAGCAATCTTGTTTGAAGAACTGTTCATGAGCAACTCCTATACCCCTACCATATCCAACGGGAACAAACCCTTACTGCTCCGGATTATCACGTGAGCAGGACTTTCTGTGAGTAGTTTTTGCGAACAGTTGCTGAGAGGCCAGATTTCACTGAAAGCATCCTTTTCACTGATGAAGCTGGTTTTATTAAAAATGGAATATTTAACTCCCACAACAAACGTTTGGTGTGACGAGAATCCTCATGTTACCGTTGAAGCCAGACACCAGCAACGTTTCTCTCTAAACATCTAGTTAGACATGATAGGGGACCGGTTGTTAGGGGTGATTGTTTTGCCACAACGCTTAAGAGGTCCTGCATACCTGAAGTTCTTCGAAAATCTTCTACCTGAAGGTTTGGAAGATTTACGTATAAATCTGAAACTGAACTTCTGGCATATGCAAGATGGAGCTCCACCGCACTTTACGTGCGCCGTTCACGGAGGAGATGGATAGGGTGAGGAGATTCCATTGTTGGCCTCCTAGTTCTGCCGCTCTACCTAACCTTAAACCTCTACCCTAACCCTTACTTTAGTATCTGGGGTTATTTGAAAAGTTTAATGTACTCAACACCGGGTAAACGATCTTCCAGAGTGGCGCCAACGAATAGAACGCTGCTGCCAGATAATTCGCGAAAAATCCTTGTTTTTTTTAAGAGTGCGCGCTTTCTTTGAAAGAAGATGTATATCCTGTGTCGGAATGGAAGGACGTCATTTTGAACATCTTCTTTAGTTATAATCTATTTTATGTTAAAATACAATAACTCTTAATATAAACTGCAATTGCGATAAAATCGCTGCTAATCTAGTAAGCGGTTAATTTGCGGACATATGTTTATTATGACTATTAACATTATTTTCGATCGTACTACATGAGCTTAAAATCTTTAAACGATGTTTCAAAACAGTCGTTACAATAAGAGCTGTAGCATGTTAAGAATGAGAATATGGAAGAGTAGTTGGTAAGCATTGAAAGAAAATAAGAAATTAATAGCCTTTCTTGTCCTACTGAAATTTATTCACGTTTAACTGATTATAGGTCAGTCTTATAACTTTTAATGAGCTAAATCAAAATATGGAAAAACATAATTTCTAACAAATTTAAAATCTGTCTTGTGAAAGATAGGCATACGGCTCACATACTTTTAGTTTCCAGCTGGTGTATGACACGTAATTTGGTTCTCAGGACAAACACGTATCTCGCCCGAACTTTCTAGATTGTTACAATATGTTAATACACAAAATAGAGTGTAGAGTAGAATGTTTTTATGTAACTTTGAATCAAAAATGGATGTAACTGAGAGAAAAATGAATATTATGTACACCGTTTTGGCAACAAATTCAGTTTCGCGACAATAGAAGTATTCAATCTACTGAAAACGTGATCAAAATTATAAAAACGATATAATTGTTAGAATAGTAATATGATTGTTGGAGTAGTAAAGGACATTTTTCTGAGAAGTTCAACAAATGATTGACAGTGAAAATGCTGTCTCAGTGGCTTGACAGAGAAGAGAAAAAGAGGTTATGAACTAGTGAATACACAAAGTCTACGTAATGTAAGTAATGTCATGCCAATTTTTTTAGCTAATCAGAAATTCACAATGTCATTGAACTAGATATGAATCAAAAAACCAAACTAGATTCAGAGAGAATGACATACATAAATTACTGATCAATTTCATATATAAACTAATAAAACATTCTATTTGTTTCTCCAAGTTAGTGATAAATTGGATGTTGTTGTCTTCACAATTTTGATATTATTCGTATATACGTTAAATTTTATAAAAACATGCCTTCATAGTAGAGTAAGAATTGTGCGATGCCATACAACCACAGGACGACAGACGAGCTTAGCCAATCGGCGTGTGATTGTAATACGATAATAGAAGACCGTTGAAGACACATGACGCTGCTAATCACCCTCCGTGACCTCACCCTCCATATTCATCCTTATATGCATATATGGACGCATTGTAAGCACGTCCACTACATACGTGTATGTTATAGCAACACGAGTCATTCCACACTCCATTACGCAAATTGCTTGAGGGCCGCTAGTAACTACCTAAAGGACAGTAATCAAAATTAAGTGTGAGTAAATGATTATCGTAACGTAAAACAGGATATAAATAGTATTTATTAATGGCCTCGGATAATAAAATATTCAATTTCATTTCCAACAGATTCTATTAGAAAAAGATTATTCGTAAATAATAAGTTATGGCCACTGTACACGATATCTGCATTGCATTTCAATTCTAATTATGTACCATCGGTTAATATTTTCATATCCAATAAGATTAAATATTGAAAGAAAAACTAATGTTTAAACATAAAGCAAGTTTAATTTCACACATTTCACAGTAACATTAACATATGCAAGTATTAGTCAGCTGTAAAACCGCACCAAACGGTGACTTTTTTGTCATTCATTTCTTAACGATTTATTGTGGATTTTACAGTTTGGAGTATTGGCTCCGCCATTCAACGTAACTGGACTGAACTGCACTCGCAAAGAAAATTCGTACCTAGCAGCCAAATCTGCCTTCTTTAATTCAAACAGCAATTACAGTTTTGTATGAATACGTTTTTAGAGTTTTGCGTAGAATTTTCCAAACTATAGTATGCGACACATGCAATCTCTTGGATATCGCATTGCACTACAGATTGTTAGTGGATTACCTCTGGCTATGTCGTGGTTTTCATGAGGTACCTCTGCAACTTGAACGTCACTAATTGTTGGTCTTCCTGATGTAGGTCAGTTACAGATCCTGTTTTTCAAATTGCGCTATGCTTTCATTTGACAAGACCAAACCCATTCTCGCGTTAAATCTTCGTAATATAGCGGTGTTTCCCATAGATACAGTAAAACCCCGTTCCTTAAACAATTATATTTCGTTTATTTTCTTTTTATTAATTTAATACATTAAAAAGTTATAGTAATTTATAATACATATATCTCGTACTTTATTGCAACCTTGTATGTATATGTTAGGTAATATTCACTACACTGTTTGTAAAATCAAATGTATTGAGTTTAACTAAAGATCTAACAATTCGATAAATGTGCAAACCTACTTAAAACCTTAGCAGTGCAGGCGCAATGAATATGATGACAATTTACAATATAAAATTCAGCCAGGTCAACCAGAATTGGCAAAAGTCCAATATAAATCACATGGAATAATGAAAACCAAAATAGAGTGCTAAATTAGGAATACACCAACTAGCCCTACATTACGAGATTAATAATGCATAGAATTCGCAAAAATGAACAATTGTTCTAAGGTCAAAATAGTTGAAGAAGACACGCTAATGATAATGAATGACTGTCTAAAATAACATGGAAGTTCATTTCACTGCGTGAAAGTTCGAAATTAGTTACATACAGATTTTGGGTGGAGAACGGTCGAATGAGTGCTAAAAGCACGCAATCGCAATGGTAAAATATTTTGATTTGAGGGAATCTTGACTCACAAGTATTTCTAGTTTTGAAAAGTTTTTATTTTGTATAGCGGTCGTAGAAATTGTTAAACAATCAATTACTAGCACCAAAGTGTTAAGCGTTTCTAAATTACCGCAATAGTGTTTCCAATAAAAATTTGAGTATTCTTGAATGAATGTCCCAAAACAGATTGCAGGTCCTTAACAAAATTATATATTGCTGGAAAATGTTGTGGGACTTCTTATTTTAGGTTTATTGCTACAGATTCCTCTTTTTTTTTTCATTAACAATAAAGATTGATATTCTTACTTCAACTGAAAATTGAAATAAAACAAATATTGGATTTATCACACTCTTGGTCGGCATAGATGAATACGTTAGACATTTCACTAAATGGGGTGTCCCAATTTCGGTGTAACTAAAGGATAAATACATTTCTCATATGATTTCAACGACAATAATGCTATTTAGCCTGCATACCAAAATATGCACTTTTGTGTGACGAAATTCAATCCTAATCATACATCAAAGTATGTATCCTAGTAAGTAGCTTTTAAATAAACAGAATAGTAGTGGTTTCATTATCTCCAGGCTAAATCACCCTTATCTCTTATGATCAACCTCATTCTCTTCTTCATAAAAGAACTTTGATTAGTTCCAGAATATTTTTGGCAGGAACGGTTTTATAGTTTCTATTGGTCTACCAAGGCTATAATATATGTATATGTATGTATGTAAGTACATATATCTTAAAGGTCCTAACAGCTGGTGTCATTTTGAACTTGCGTTTTAAAGGAGATCCAAAGGTTAGACTAAATTATGCTTACATATGTATATATTGACCAACAGTATTAAATTACATTTTGGAATATATAATAGAGTAAATTGTTTTCTGTGCCCAAATTAAGAAGATCAAGGTGGCAATTGCACATCTTTCCCTATCAGTAATGGAAAATTACAGAATAATTTTATGTTAATTACAATTCATATAAGCGTATATTAGCATATTTCACAATCAATAACAGCATACTAAAATAATCGCATAAACATTCGATACAAGAGTTAAATGCAGATTGCAAATACAGAAATAAACGGCTTCCCAACTCTTAGCCAGATCAATAAAACACTAATAGGCTATACAGACTGGTAATTAAGTTTACGTGCGGCTAAAACAAAAACGACCCGATAAAATCTCATGCAGCTTTACTTTATTACCTTTTTTACTGAAATAATATTAATAATCGTCAGCCATAATGATACACCAAATCCGAAATTTGTAATAAACAACCAGCATTTTAACGATATCGGTAGGAGTTTGTTGCTTTTTCTGCTTAGCGTTTAGTTGCAGCAGGTGCTTCATTCTTCGGTTTAATTTACTTCTTGTTTCCTTGGCACCATATATGTATATGTACATATATGTATGTACATGATATAAATGTATGCATATATGTACATGTATGTATGTATAGACACTACTCTGCTGCTGTGATATCGTCGTACGCCAAATAATTACTTACATGTTTTCCTTCTTGCTCTCTCATCTGTACAAATGGGACTGATAAACTTTAAGTTTATCGTGGGCAGTTCTATCTCGCTCAATTCAATTAAAACGGATTACCGCAGGGTGATATATAATTTATAGCGTTATAATTATTGTGTCGTGAATCGAAATTCGTAATATGTACAATTTAATTTGGTTAAAAGTTTTACAATGTTGTGTATAAAGCAAGAGTATGTAGTACCTACTATACAAGGTGCCTACTGAATAGTCTATGAAAATAAAATAGGTTAAAGCTAATGACATGAAGATCTAAATTTCAAAAAAGGAACACTTCATGTACACGCAGTAACGAGAAAATAATATTTTTCAATCTCAGTCCGGCCCTGTTGTTCGAGCGCACCGGATAAATGGATGGGCAACACAGGCAGAACGTTGAGTCCTTCACAGGCATTCGTTTTTTTATGTGTATTATGGCAAGTAATAAGAATACTGAGTACATAGTCATACTTGTAATCTGCGGAGAAACAGGATAACATCTTTTACTGCACCCGTATTATGTACAGAAAATCCAACATGGTTTTCCTCGACGGGTTGCCTGTTGTGAATGGTTCCGTCAAACAGAAACTCGTCTTCCAAATCTTCGATCTGTGATTCTATTCACTGATGAATACTGCCTCACAAAAAATGGTGTGCTGAATTACCATAATATTTATCACTGGGCCGATAAAAACCCACAAGATATCCATCAGAGTTCATCCCAACATAGGACATCAATAAATGTATGGGTCGGAATATTGGGCGATCATTTATTTGGGCAAATGGATGTACTTACCAAGAAATTAAATACAGTAGATAATTTAAGTTGTCTGCAAAATACGTTACCCCATTACTTGGATTACATACCACTACATGTACGAGGGCAAATGTAGTTCATGCACGATAGGGCACCTCCACATGTTGCCCGACTTGTATAGAAACATTTAAATCAGGCATTTGCGCATTGGATAGGCTGAGAAAGAACGACTCTGTGGCCAGCACAGAGTCCCGATTTGAATCTGTTGGACTTTTTCCTGTGAGGATACATGAAAAACTTTGTTTATAATAGTCGACGGGAAATATTAGACGTCGAGGCTCTTCGAGACTGTGTTGTCACAGCGGCCCAGCTCATGATAAGTTTTGCAGTCGCACACAAGCGTGCATCCGGAGCTCCGGAGTCTTCTTCAAGACTACCACGAATTATTTGAAAAGAATAAAGCTATTAACTACGAATGAGATCTAAAATACTAAATTATTAATAACCAGATCATTAATCGTTGTACTTTAAACTTGAAAGTTTCTGTAATGAAAAAAACAAAACACCCGATTCCTACGAAAAAAAAGACAGGTCGAAATGAATAAAATCTGTAGTAAATGCGTGACCTTGTTATAAATAGAATATTTTTCAAAAGACCACATGTGCAATTCATAGAGCAGCAAAGCTGCTTCGTAAACAATTGCACTCATTGAGTACAATAAACACTTATTTACATATTATTCAACTTGATAAAAAATATCTGTTTACGTATATTAGAAATTTCTGCAGCGTCCCTTTTTTTCTTGTACACACGTGTCAGGCCCGGGTTCAACAAAATTTATTTAACAAAATTTGGTAATTATTAAAGGAAACCTTATTTTAATATATGATCGTAATTTTTTTTTGGATTTACCTTTTTTGTGATATTAGTTTTATACTGTTTATTTTTCCGGCACCCTTCATTTGTCACCCTGTATACGTTGAAACAATATAACATTGGTTTATGAAGCTGATCAACTACTACAGCTACCGGGAGTTAAAGAAGATCACACTGTTTTCGTTTATCAATTGTGTGAAATTTCTTCAGTATTCCCAATACTATACATTCTATATTCTATGTCTTTGCAATAATGTTGTAGAGTAAGTATTCATAAACTTGAAAAGTAGATAGTTGTATTCATCACGCGAATGACCTTCTTCTGATACATTGCGCAAGTCATTTATGGAAAGATTTTGTCACTGAGCGGGCTGGTAATTGGTCATTGGTGTCAGTGTGTTCCTAGGCATTAGAATTCCTATACAAATTTCAATAAGGTTAGAAAAAGTAATCAGGATCGTATTAACTATATACAAGGAGTCAGCTCATAAATAATTTAGCAAGAAATCAGGACAGACACACTTAAATGTCATGGAAAAGAGACGATGGTTGATATGTCTTTTTTGTGTATATCATTGGCAGTAGCTATTAAACTTAGGACGACGATGTAAATACAATTCTACATTATTAAATATGTTTATATAGTTTCAATTCATAAAGCGCAGGATAAATCTTTTAATGACGTAACTTTCTCAAGTCATAGATAACAGAAAGAATAGAGAGAAATTGAGCAACGCTGTCTATGAAGCCAAATTTTGACGCCAAGTCAGACAATATGGTGGGTTGTCCGAATAATTAAGGCCTGCTAATAAATCATGCTACCAGAATAATCTTGATAGTACCTAACAACAAACTAGATTTACGCTGGAATCATGGATCACACTTTGAGTGTAAGGGTACTCAGGAAATTCCGATATAGAAGAAAAAAAACAACTCTACTAGCATCTAGTATAGTGCCAAAATCAAGCCGTAAAATTGTGCAGGACGTTGTTCATCAGCTATATTGAGTTGACCAGAAAGTTTTTGCCGATTTTTGGTGGGTTGCATAAGAACAGACCTGAACATGTGTGCGCAAAAAAATATTTATTCGTCTTAGAAAATCGTTGCAAATACAGTGAATTCTTGACATTTAATGCTTTCCGAAAAATTGCTACATTAATGGCAAACAGCGCTTATAGCGAAGATGCTCTAACCGAAAGAACAATGCGGAAGTGGTTTGCTCGGTTTAAAGCCGGAGAAGATCTAGAAGACACGGGCAGACTGTCCGCCAGTGATGAAGATCTGATTAAAACAGTAGCTGAAAATAATAATAAATAAGTTCTAGGATACGTCAATTAAATCGAAATCAAAAATCCCGAACCATATTGTGAAGCTTGGTTACATAAATCGTCTTGATGTATGCATTCTTCACTATTTAACTAAGCAAAAGCTGATGGATCGCAAATAATTAGTAACGGGTGATGAAAAATGGATAATCTATGAACGCTTTGAGGAAAGCACGATCTTTAATCATTAAGCCTGTGTGCATCCGCTATGTCTGGTGGATTTGGAAAGGAATACTCTATTACAAGCTTTCACTTGACAATAAAACAATAAATTTTAAACATACTGCTGTCAATTAGAGAAATTGAACATCATCTTTGACAAGTCGACAAAAGTTGTTGAAGCTCCACCAAATTCTCCAGACATTACGTCTCTCAGATTTCTACCTATTCCAATCATTATTAAATACTCTTCATGGAAAAAATTGTACTCCTATATTTTATTTTATATTTGAATTATTATTATTAAAAATCATTTCAGTAAATGAAATTCCAGAAGTGTTCGTGCCACTTGTGTAACAAGTTAATCACTTAATGGTTTAAAACAAAACAATCGTGATCACGGTATTCAGTTAGGAAAACACTCCACTAAAACTCAACAGACAATTACTGTCGTCCCGTTTCGTTTTCAAGGCAATCGTAATTCAAGAAAGAAAAAGTAACAGCTGCTTTCCAAGAAATAATTTGATTTAAATATTTTGTTTAAAATAATGTGTCAATTACAAAAATACCTACCTGTTTCTACTGGTATTTATTGGACAGAGTACACCTTTCGGAACAACCGGTCCTTTACAAATTGTATAAAATTTACCTGAACGTATATGAAATTATCCATAATTTCAGATGCACGCTAAAACCGTTTTCATTTCTTTTATGTCCACTTTCGATATTTAAATGCAATTTCTTTGTTTTGGTTACAAACGAGAAAACGTGCTACGTCGAGTTAGCATTCTTCAAAGATACTTGCATTTTGCAACGAAAACATCAAAGCGAGTCGAAATTAACAAAACGATTTAGTATATGATTTGTATGAGAGGGCAGTAGGTTATTTTTTCTGCAGATGTTTTAAAATTGCTTGAGTTTCCAAGATAAAATATAAACTATATATTTTTTTAAACCAAGCACTTGAGTGGTATTCTAATCTTCTACGTTTTTAACAGCTGCTAGTGCTCCTTCGCAAATGTGTCCGATATTCCATATTTCTTATGTGTTTGCCCAGAACTTCCATATTAACATATTAATATTGTTCATTTTCAGATTTCTTGCAAAACATTTATCTCGATTAAGTAGTAGCCTAAGAAAGCTTTTTGAACTTACAACAGTAGTTGAAAGCAACTGTTTTATGAACAACCATTAGGGATGAAATATTTTTTTGAGAATGAAGAGAAATGAACGTAATCTATCTGGTTTTATATATGATGTAGAGGTCTACGATTATGAGGCTCATATTATATTGTCGTAATTATAGCAATAAAGTTATATTATACGTTTCTTTATCCAGCATTTATTGTTGTTTTGAGTCATTTACATAAATTTGACCAAAATATGCTAGCTTTCCCTTCTCCACATGTGATACCATCTCTACTCTTGACTATTTGTGTATTTGTTTTTCTTTTGTAGATTTTGAACAACATCTTCTAATAATTTGATGCATTATTATTCTAATTGTAATAGTTACGTCCACGGTGCATACTTATTATTGTAACTGCATGTTCTTCATATTGATTGTAACAATAAGGAATTAAATCTCTTATATTTCAACTTATTAATACTTCCAGAGTTTTGAAACCGGATTTTAAAACTCGAGTTGCCAGTTTAAAGAACTGTTTTTAAAATCGATTTTTGATACTAGCTTTAAAACTAAGCTTTAAAGCTGTTTGAAAACTATCGACAAGTTACGATAGAATATGAGCTAAAATAATGCTAGATATCCAGAAATGTGCAAGCTCGTAAAATACGTGAAAGGAGATCATATTCTAATTGCTGATTACTATTAGAAAAATATAGTTTCTGCGTATATGGTGCTGCATGTTTGTAGTTAAAAACAGATTCTTTAAAAACTTGAACGCAAATTAAAACCGATGTTGAAATATATAGATTCTAAAACCGGTTACAAACACAAAACCAGTTTGAACCACTAATGGTTTTGTGTTAATTTGTGCCGTTATATCTGTGTGTGTGTGCTGTTTCTGTTCTCCATTTATTTAGTTTTAAAAGATAGCTAACTTAGCCACCCCTTTCAATTCTTTTTAAATTTGTTATAGGTACCATAGGTTCGTATTCGTTTTATGCTTATTAGTGCTGCTAAATCCGTATTGTTTTAACATGTCCCAGTCTAAAATTATATGATTTGGGCAAGGCACTTGCATTAGTTTGCTCTCCTCCTATGTCGAATAAATCAATTCTATTGGACGTATACCACTAAACAGCATTTCATAGCCGAATCTTACACTAAAACCAACCAATAAATATAATTTTTGAAGATCAAAACCAGTTTCAAATATTAGCACAATTTGCTAAGTCTATTTGATCGAATTTATTGTTGCATTTGTCAGCAGAAAAGTGAAATGTAATACCAGCGCCAACACAGAAGCATACACATGGCTTTATTCCAATAATTAATCGATTTGTAATATTTGGTGTGTCCGCAGCATAAATAAAAGTGTGGTAATCAAGCTTACGCTTAGTCAATTTTCAAAATTGAATACATATTTGGAATACAAAAGCAGCACAAAAAAGTGGTTTTAACAGCACAAATCAGCTCAAAGCGATGGCATAATTCAATTTGGAAAGTTTGAACATGTGACAGCTACTGTAAACTTCTACCATTTCCTAAAGTCTTTAACCTTTATTCACTTGTAATAATTGGTTGAACTAATTGGTTCTTTTACCATTGAAAGTAGTACTATTAACTAAATTATAATTTAGTATTTTAACCTTTACAATACCTACAGCGTGTTCATTTGAAAACTTCCTACTGTAAGCTTCTGGAAATCTACAAGATTATAAAAAATATCCTGAAACACGTAAGAAGTATTATCGAGGTGGGCAATTTTTGATGCAAAATTTGCCTCACCTACTTGAACACCATAGCGCCTGGAGCTACCCCCTTAAAAATCTTAAACGGAAAGAAGTATCGAATAATACTACATTTGAATAGTCTTTTGAAACACTACATTTTCGCATTTAGTTTTTTTGAAATCGATCGATTCGTTTTCGAATTTTTTAATAAAATCTTTTAGTTTCTTCTATTTTTAATTATAGGAACATCGGAATCAAACCATCTGTTTACAGTTCTTTAAAATTTTAAATATATTTTTGAAGAAAACATTAATGTAATAAGTGTTCGAAATGTTGCCCGTTGTTCGCTAAACAAAGATAAAGCCATTGTTCGAAACTGGGGCCTACGTTTTCAAAAACTTCTCTTTCAATTCCAGCTCCCAGTACTCCTGTGACGAAGTTCTTCTAAATTTTCAGGTTTGGTGGTAAGTAACTCCATAGAAAAAAGTTAAGTGGCGTCAAATCCGACGATCTGACTAGTCATTCTATAGGTCGCCTTCGTCCTATCCATTTATTCGGAAATACATTGTCACTGTACACTGCCGTACTGGAAGAACATAGTGAAGACGAGCTCCATCGTGTTGAAAATGTAATTAATCCTTATCAAATAGGAGATTGCCATCTCTATCCAGTTAATTTTCGAGAGAGTCAGTAATCAATGGATGAATAGTATTTTCCAGTGTACCTAAATATGCTTCGCCATTTTCATAAAAAAACAATAGTCCAATTACTTGGTCCCACAAGATACTTGCCAATACATTAATTTTTTCAGGGTACTGGATATGTCATTCTAACAGCAGATGAGGGTTTGCGTTTCTCCAACAATTGCGGTTATTTTTATTTACAAATCCATGTAAATAAAAAGTACATTCATCACTGAAATAAGTATTTCCTACAAAGGCATTATTATTATTAATCATGGTAGTAATTTGCTTAAAAAACTCTATCCGTCTGTCAAAATCATCTTCACTTAGCTCTTGGCATGTTTTCATTTTATAAGGATGGAATTTATGAAGTTTTGTAACTTTATGAACGGCACCCAAAGAAATTCCAGTTGTCGTAGAAATCTGGCGTAAAGAAATGACCCCCAACACGTCCACTTGAGCAAATTTAGTTAAAACTCTCAGCTGCTTATTGTTATATTTGCAACAGACCCAGTTTGAGTAAATTTATGAATAATATTTAAGACATACCTATGAAATTTGATCTTATCCGGATGCTTTTCGTTAAATGTTACGGCAGTTCGTCGAGCTCAATGATTTTTGCCTCCATAAATTAAGACAATTTCAATGTTTTGCATTTCCTAGCCAAGATCACCGGAAGAAAAACTGATAGGTATATCCGCTTTTTATGCTGTTGCCTGTTTTTCGCATTAGCATTATTTTGTTTGTTTTCTGTAATAAATTTAATCAACGAATGCAAAATCGACCGAAAACATGCATATTTATAATTTTTTTACGTTTTTTTTTTATTTTTCTGCAAAAGAATAACTGTGAAAGAAAAAGTAAAACATCTTAAACGTTTTTTGCATCAAAAGTTGTGCTCCTCGATAATACTTCTTACGTGAAGAAATTTTCTAGATTTCCAGAAATTTACTGTGGGAAGTTTTCAAATGAACACGCTGTAAATACAGATTTTACTAGAAAATTAAGCTAGATGAGTTATACTTATAAGGAACCAAGTAGTTCCAATCATTGCTTTGTATAATCGTTTGACCAACACCAGTAGTAATTAAAACAATTTTTATAGAGAGTAACGTTATGATTATTACTTCTTGGAATGGAAGAGTAATCAGTGACCAGTAATCACAATGGCAACGTATCAGTGTCACTATATCTTTGAAAGGTAAGCAAACGACATATCTCCTCGGGAATTTGATGTGATTGTTCTTGAAACAAAGACGAAATATCACATTTATTTTTGCTTTTAAAAATAGGTAGGTACATGAAGGTTAAATTACACAGTCGCTGGTATTAATCCAAGTAAATAAAGCACAAGAAGCTTCGCTATATCGATTCTTTTTTTACTTCCTAATTTAATAACTATTCTGAAGTTATCAGTAAACCAAACGTCTTTTGTGAATCTATTTGTGACCAAAGATGCATGTATCCATTGAAACTAGTTATTATTAATCTAAGCATCTAAGCATATAACATTATGTAACACAAAAGAAGGGTACCTATGTAGATATGTGTACATATGTACGTTATAGCTATTTAACTTGTCCAATCAATTCTCTCCGTCAGTTAGTGTGCGAGTTAGATTCAATGTTCTGATATATAAACGTACCTATACCAATTACAATATACCTACGGCTTTCCTGGTCAGAAAAGTTACATTGTTAAACACTAGGATTAGAAATTTTGACAGTATCTGTACACCTTCGACCTCCTGCACGTTGGGTAGCTTTGTAGTAGTCAACTGAGTAAGCCTAATTTCATCCAGAAAAAAAGATAATCAAGAAGAGTTTTAGGTCAGAGCAACTTTTTTTTATTATTCTATACAATAGGTATTTAGCTATAACTGCTGAATTTGTAAACTTGTAGTTATATAAAATCAACCCTTCACCCCACCCCTCTCCCAACAGATTATTTTTACGTTTAAAAATGTATCAATAGTTGTTTATTAAATTTATTTCATGTTAATTTCTGACTCTGAAGAAGTTTTGTTACGGAAACTTTATTAATTAGGTTCTGGAATAATTTCATTTTCATTTCATTTCTGTTTTATTGACCTCTAAGTGGAAGAAGTATCTGAAGCTGAAGAGATTTTCAACATAAATAACTATTCTCAAAAATCTTATGTTCATAAAAACTTCTGGATCAAAGATGCTCTCATAAAAAAACAATTAATTTTGGACACATGCCGTTAAGGTAAAGATATGATGTACCTAATCACTTGCTCAGAATTTTTGAAAAGTAAATAATAATCAACCGCTTCCCCTCCCCAAGTAAATAAGTGAATTTGACTTTAAAGTATTGTAAATATTAGTTAATATGAAGTTAACTTGGAGTTAGTTCATGAATGGATAACGAGAAAAAAATGGCTTTAGTTAAGTGGTTTATGTTTCCGACACTAATTTTTGCTGGTCAGACAATCTTCAATCATCATACTTTACTTTTCAGGATTGTTTCTATTATTGTTCTACAAGGATAGTGGGTCATGATTAAGGGCCAAATTGAGACATAAAAAATTCAAGTCGACAAATACTAATTGGAGATTATCATCAAATGTTTGGTGAAAGTCTTATACTAGAAAATATCATAAAACTTTATTATAATCATTTAGTTTTAAATACCTGCTTGTCACTATGTGGGTTTTATAACGTAGCATATGCATATCTAACCTGTAAGCAGTTAAATTTAATCAATCTATTAACTGACCGATTACTAGTATTCACAGAAATATAGCATAGCGATTGTAGAAAAAAAGTGTAATAAAAAGCACTAATCAAGACGATGTGTTTTTTTAATGCTGAAACAAGTAAAGCATTCTATTGGTCTAAGCACTACCCAGCATAGAGATCAGAGCCAATCCCTTCTCGAGGCAGGTGAAAAGTGGGCGGTCGTGATTACTGAGTCGCGCACGTGCTGCAATTTACCTGCTTGAATTTACCTGTATAGAAGATATCGGAAGCCTTTTTGGTGGGGCTTTTATATGGAATATACCTCAACCGACTGTTTTGATGAGCTCAGTCAGGTGCTACGATTCTAGGTGTGTGTATTGAGAACATTTTTTCAGTGGTCAGCTACGGAAAGACGTGTTCTATATAAGTAAAATTTTAAGTAATGGTAATAAACGAGCTTTCCTTAAAATGAATCCGTGATTTGTACTAGTAACAGGAATTAAATGCTGTGATGATATGTGCCTGATATTTGTATCAGTCCCATGAGTGTTAAAAGTAAACTGAGTGCCTTTAAAAATATAGTGTTTATTTTGTAAATGTACGAACTGTTCAGAACATTTAGACAGGTAATTATTCCCTATTAATATTGGCCAAGATAAAGTTGAATAGATGGATTTAGAATACCTTCTCTTAATATGCTCCATTAGAATATAAACTCTTTGCATGTTTCAACTTAGTTTCATCTAATTTTATAAAGATTTTATCAGTTATGTAGTTGCATATAAGCCTTTCTTAAATATTACTTTTTCTCATTAGTCAAATCAATCATTTTCAATAAGCTCTTTTTACATGACTAAATATTTCTATATCTGCACTAAAGTACAGAAAATGTTAGGTACCTATAACAGAAATTGGTCACTAGGACTTGTAAAAGCATCCAGTAATTTTTCACATAAAATTCACGTAATTTTATGCAATTGCATAAAATGCATTCTTTACTACTTATACCTATGTCACAGCTAGTTTGACACTATATTTGACGTCTCATATATAGACTATAACCATAACCACAATAAATTATTATTCTTAATTCTACCGATACTTGAAGTGGAAAGCTGTGAAAAATACATACCTATCACCAGCTTCTACAGAGTTACACGCTACTTGCATAAAGTAGTTAAAGATTTATTTTGTTGAAAACAACAGTTTGAGTGTTGGATGGTGAACATGAGAACATATATCGGTGATGGGTGTAAGTAGATACTACTAAAAGTAATTCATCATGTTTAAATCTAATAGGTACCATTTCAATTGAAGCTTTATCAGGTTATGTGTTCAGGTTACAGTGAATATTTGTTTATCAGGTTGCACAAAATGGTGGCAGCGCAAGTTACACAGAGACCTCTTTGAAAGACAAAGGCTCAGATTGATGTACCCAATGAAATTTGTGTATACCTAGTTGTTATAAATTCTAACATTCAATTCTACATTGGAAGGTAGTTTTAGCAAATTGGATGTTAAGATTAACGTTTATTTACAAATCTAAAGAAAAGTAATTTCCATGAATTGTGGTATACATACATACATATATTGGAGAATCTGTAATATTATTTGCCAAAGAATAAATATGTCAATAGTTACATAACCAAATAATTAAACCTTAATAATGGGTGATTCACTTTTCTAGAAGGTAACTTCCGCAGTCCATTCCTTTATTATCGTAGATGCCTTGATGTTGTTGTATGGTCTATTACCTATAAGTATATCTTTATTATCGATATTCTTCTTCTTATTCGGATTTGCTTTGTTAACCTAATCTAACGTTACGACTTCAATATTCCTTTCCACACAATCCAGTATATAGTGTCGGCATTTTGGTTTTTCGGTATAATTCCTGCAAAATCCTTTATACATTTAAGTAAGTACGAATGACAATACTTTTGAAATAATTTCTATATACTGGCTAGAAAAAATAATGACATCTCTATTATACAATTTTCTCCCAAAACGAAGATGCATTTAACTAATGTTTATACGCGTAATTACTGGAACATGCAACTTGTAGAGTTGCAGTTTTATTTTGGATATTATCTTACCAGCAAATACACAGCTATGGAAAAATGTATGCAGCACCTATTAAATTAAAATGAAATATCTTTAAAATACTGCAATAAATTCTATAAAATTGTTTGAAATATAATTCTTTAACTTATTGTATGTGTAGACCAACTTATTTCTAAACAAAACCTATCATAAAATGCTCTTTGCCAAGCCGCCATAAAGAGTACAAAGTGGTCCACAAGTTCCTCTGCTTCCATGGCCTTCTCACTCTCCAGACTTATTCCCGAGAGAAAATTTGTGGGCAATACTAAAGCAGAAAGTATCCTTTTACAAATGTAAACCAAAAAGAGATCTAGAGGGACATAATTTTTGAAGAATGGAGAAAAATGTCCGTCAGCTTCTATAAGAGATTTATGAGCAGTGCACCCAAAAGAGTTCGTGCAGAAACCAAAGCACGATGAGGTGACATAAATTATTTTAAAAATATGTACATGTTCGCTTTTAATTTTCTTGTATAACATTTAGAATCTTGAGCAATGTACCTATAGGGTGCTCGATACATTTTCCATAGGTGTAAAGTTATAATTTCAAAAAAAAGAATAAGTTCTCACGCTTTGTAGTTATATCCTTCAGATTTAAATATCGCCAGTCATTCACATTTACCTTAAAGATCAGCATTCTTTTACAAATCCGTGTAGAAATGATGTAACATCTAAATTTAAATATCCAGAAATAGTAGTTCGTGCTTGATTGTAATTGAAGTGTTAAAAGTTTCAGCTCTTTTTGTCTAGGTTTAATTTTGCCAAGGTTTTGACTATTCAAGTGTAATATGTGTATACCGCTCACAACGCATTTCGGTGAGTCACGATAATAATTGTTTCCGACGTTACTCCAAAGACACTTAAACATGTCTGATGACCGGTCATTTGTAGCAAGAATAAATCAATGTTCGTACAACGAGCATTCATTTAATGCTGTTTACATCCACCTAAAAGCTTAAGTTAACACGCGAGAATTTTGTCGTCTACGTATTGATTCCCGTGATTGTGTATACTATAAGTACAATATGATATATACGTACATTTTCTTTGACTATAATGAGATGTACGACTTTTCCATTATCAAAACAACACTGACAAAAGCAGAAACAAATCATTTTCCATGCATTAGAACATAATACAGGTATTTTCTGGCTATCATGCCAACATTACATTTACTGAATGTATTCGTGCATGTACCTGGAATTATAGCTGTCATTTCTTAGAATATGTAACGTAAATTGTTGCCTGTTGTGCTTCATACTTTCTATAGGTATAGATAAAAAAATCATTTTTTAGGATTAAATAGGATCAATTAAAGTATTTGATATTTTGAAAACCTATCAGTGTTAGCTACACTTTCTACATATAATTATAAATTTAAATGGTTTATTACAAATTAATACCTAATAATCAATCAGAATAAAACCGTAAAAAGGAAATCTACATGTTGAAACATAAAATGATGTGTTGGATATAAGTATGTATAATATGTGGATACATGCTTATAATTACAAGCTTACGGCTAGTATGTGGACTGTATTCGTAAACCGATAGGTTAGTTACCTAATTTAAAGTGATAGCGCAATTAGTGACAGTAATTAATCAAGATCACCTTATATATAAAACTAAAATTTCCATTACGAGACTTCTTAAGTAGACTACAGTTAACAATCTATTGTATAAGAGCTTTATCGAATCTTTTGAAAGAAATGAAAGCAGCAAGCTAATCGAACAAAATTATTAAACCAAAACAAGATAATTATCAATCTCAAAATCAAATCACCTTACTGTTTACACTGAGTTCTGAAAGTATTTGTACAGTTCAAGCACATAGCTGCAGAGTTAGTCTTTTGATGTTGATAAATTAGTTGAGTATTTGCTCCTTTCTATGATCTCAGACCAATGTAATAAATCTTTTCTTATTTTTGCAAATAGTGATAACGGTTAACCGAAACATTTGGGAATTTGACCTTCATACATTCTACAAAACTATATGGACTTCCAAAACTATTATCCATTAATGTTAAGGTTTTTAATAATTTTCTTGTTTTATCTTTAACTTCTGATAACTAGTTTATAATACTTTGTTGTATTATCATGTCCAAATCTGTGGGATCTGACGAAAATATTTTTTCAGTTTTTAGTGTATTAATTTAACAAACGCAACAATTTAAGAAGTTGTTGGTAACCATGTCTTTGGTGAAAACAATATAACGATAACACCGTTGCATTATATGTATATGGAGATTAATGAAGTAACAAAGCCATGAAATACTTTATATAACACAAAAAATACACAGCACAAACTATAGGAATCATCCTAACAATCAGTACCTTGTATTAAGTAATAAGAATTTGCATTAATAAGAATCCGTGGAAATCATGGAATGAAACCGCAAATTTTACTCAGCTGCTGTAATTGTTTATTATGTTATATAATCATTTTAATATTGATTACATGTAAATTTTAAAAATAAAAAGTAGTCGGTTCTACATCAATTAGAGTTTTATAATTCGTGGAAAATATAAATTAGGCGTTCTAAAAATAGCGCGAATTATATCTTTGTCGTCGATTATGCAACAATAAAAGATAGTTTCAATAAATAAATTATATGTAAATAAATTTTTGAATAAATGTAAAAAATATTTCGTCCTACCTATGTATATAGCAATCAAATGACACCGATGAATAAACGTAGCGAGTTACAAACTAACTGTACCGTCGCTAAAAGGATGGAGAAGATAATAGTTGGACAATAATAATCATTAGGGCTGGGCGATACGGGCATTTTCGGTATCGGTTGCCGATGTATCGGTTCCGTCCGCGGTATCGATATGTACTTTGGAATCGATACCTAGGTATCGTACGTATCGATACCTAGGTATCGATATCAACGTTATGCAAGGTATTGGAGGATCGATACCCGGAATGGTATCGAGTACTGGGCGATGAATCGATACTTCGCCCAGCCCTAGTGGGCACACCCGTTATTGCAAACATCGACTGGGAGTCCTACACTATCATGTGCTATAGACCTAAGTACATGATATCCATAAAAGATTTCCACCGACAAAAAAAAATTGGGAATTATTGTTATAAAATACACCCAAATCTATATTCTAATATACAGTTATTAAATTTTGAAGTACTCATATTGAAATCTCAGCGGAATTCCTATACAATTTGGTACATAGCTTGTTTACAACCTTTAAGAAAATGTAATATTGTTCAGCTATTGCATATAATGTATATTTGCTTCATAATTATGTATCCAGGTATCGTAGGCATCAATACTTAGGTATCGTAGGTATCGATACTTGTGTCGATACTTAGGTATCGCAGGAATCGATACTTAGGTACCGTAGGTATCGATACTTAAGTATCGTAGGTATCGATATTTAGGTAAAGATACCAACGTTATCCAAGGTATCGGAGGATCGATACCCGGAATGGTATCGAGTACTGGACGATGTATCGATACTTCGCCCAGCCCTAATAATCATACACAAGCAATTGATTTCTTTTAATAATATGATTGAAACTCATGGCGCAATGACACTAATTTTCACTAAATTTCATATACAGAATGTCTCAGATTTTTCTAACGTGCTGACTACGAAATTGGTGATAAGAGGTTATATTAAAATACAACGAAGTAAAATGGCAAATGTGTACAAAATTTTGTTACTGAAACATCTTCCATTGACATTCATTCTTTATGTTAATAAGCTTTCGGGTGCTAGTTGTATCATAAAAGAAAATATAAATATTTTTGTCAGTATATGTAGAAAGTTTTTCTAAATTTTCTTATTGTCTTTTCTTCTTCATTAAGCGACAAGATTACATAGATCGAAAGGAATTTGGTGTTAAATATAGATCAAAGCTGTGTTTAAAAATAACTGTTTGTAAATGGCGATAATATGGGAGTCACACCATAACCACAACAGCAGAAGGAAAAACTGGGAGCAATTTTCCTTCTCTTGTTACTTTTAAAGTAATTTGACTCTACTTTTTGATTCAAGTCCATGATTCGAGACATTACAAGTAGGGTTCTAGATCACAAAGCCACACGCAGATTATTATATGATCCTTAACATTCCTTTTTTATGGAAAAGAACAGTATTTGAGGGACTTGGTACTGTTTCGTTTAGTCACTACGACCTACATACCCATTATAATGTTGCGCTTCTGGATACTAGACTAGATGAAGACTTTTAATGAACCTTGAAATTAATCTAGGATTTCCATCTTGGATTTCAGTAGGAGTTAGAAACAGCCTACTGAAGTCTTGATGTTGAGTGCGACTGACAGCAGATGATATTCAGCTTTCCCGAGTTTGTATATATATTATAAAACAAAAATCGTGGCAGTTGCCCAGTGTCCTCTTTGCTGAAAGATGCCACCGCCTTTACTAATTTAACCGATCCTCATTGCCTGATTTTGTCTGGCGTGTTCTGCCAGTGAGAGGACTTTGTGCTGTCCTTCCATTTATTGATTGTTTGTTTGAAGTGACAGATCTCAACAGAGACAGCTTCTAATGAAAGGCGTTTTATTGCTTCTTTGGCAAGGTTATCTAGTGCAGTGTTGTTTACTTCATATTCCTATCTTCCCTATATGTGAGTATACAAATAAAACCAAAAATTTTTAAGCACGACAGTGATCTTGAAATGAACGTCTCTGGTCCAAAAAATTTATCGTAAAAATAGATATCTTTTCTAGTTCTATTATTCATAGTATGATCAATTCCTAATAAACTGTCCCTAGTAAATATTATAAACTTGCAGAATTGCAGGAAGTTACAAATTTATTGAACACTAATAATTCCATTGAAGATATTCAAGTCATCAAGTATACAAAAACATCTACAAGAACAAAAGAGGCGAACCATGCATAGACAAATTATGATAATCTATTTGAACTGATTGACTTTATTAAAGCTTGCTTTTTAAAGTCTATTTGAATACCATCTACCATAGACTACAAATATTTAGCACAATTAAGTGCATTAGTAACCACTTTTGCAAAAGTATTAAAATTCGGTGGCTGTTTGTAGTTGAGATTTTATTAGTATTGTATTCTTTGTAAATACATATATACGAATAATGCATTTTTTCCAAACTTGAGGAAAATTTCTTTGCATGAGAAAGTAAATAATATAGAACGCACATTCGGCACAAATCTACTCCTACTCCTCTTCACATCTAAAGCGGTCAACATCCTCAGCACATTACTCTGGTTAATTATGAAAATATAATAGATAGAGATAGGTAATTAAAACATATAAGGTCAGTGAACAATCATTCCGTTCAAAATTAAATCGAAAATAACAATTAAACATACAAGACATATCTATTGTAGGTAAACAATGAATGATTTAACGACTCATTTTTCAACTTTTAATTAGTAACAATTATAGCAACACAACTAAGTATATCTAAGATAATGCTAATAGATGTAATATTTATAACAATTGCAAAACCTCAAACGATTTCACATAATCAAAAAAGGAATTAAAATCCAATAGAATTTTTAACGATGTACCACTACCAATGTTCGTCCCAATGTCACACACAAACGTTGGCATCGCGATATCCAATAATCACTATAATTCGCATAAACCTATCATTCAACTATGATCGTATTTGCAAGACTGTAGTAGTATCCAATACCTAACGAAAAAACGTGACGACAATTATTGAAAAAGTGAGGAGAAGTGAGTAGTAGTACAGCCAATAATCAATGGACTGATAATAGAATTTTAGGCGCAACATTGTTTGCACCTCAGTGGATTATGGTGCAAACTTTTATCGTTAAATGCGAGCTTCTTTGTAACTACCAAATTATAGAGCCACCGTGAACTGAAGCTATGACCATGTACACATCCGCATTAGTGATAGGTTTATATTCAGCAGAATTTTGCGTACAACCAACTACCAAACTGGCACTAAACATTTGTCTTTTAATAACGCATTGTATAAGTATCTTGTTTGATTAGGAGAACTTGGATACGTCCAAGAATTTAAAATTTATTTGGCTAAAAAGGACTATCGCCTAAATTGTTTTTAGATGAGAATGTTTGTGGTTTGGTTTTTATTTAGCCTGCGGTGGATCGTAGAATAATTTACCTAACAAATTCAACGATTGTAACATTTAATAAACATGAACATTATACAGGGTGTTTAAAAAAGATTGCGCAGGTCATTTTATACAAAAAAGCTCCTATAAACATAGGTCCGCAAACGCTTCGTTACCGAAGCTTAATTAGAAAAAACAGTAAAAATTACATTTTTCCAAAACGACTTGAGATATCATAATGAAATTTTAGGCGTGTTAATAGCTGTGGGAGACACATACTTTGAAAGCAACACGACGTTTGAGTCGTACCAGTGGCGCGCGTATTGGCACGTCATAGGCTACTTTTCAAGAAAAAAATAGGACGCCGCTGATTTCTCTAAAAATAAAAATATGTTTTTATTCTTTGTTCAGTTGTGAAGAAAAAAGCTCTGTGAACTTTTTATCGTACGACGTAGATACATATCTTTAATGCCAGTTGATAAATGATTTTTCTAAGTTAGGTCAAACAATATTATGTATTAGTGATGCTAATATTATTTGGTGATAACGATTTTTGGGCACACTACATACCTACATACATATGTATATACATACAGTAGGTGATCAATGAATTAGAAAATTAATTATTATTAAATTAGAAAGACTAATAATTTCTTCCAAATAAGACAGAAAAAGTATTTTTTGTACAAATAGTTTTATTAAACTACTGTACACTATATGCATCACATTACACTAAATTTTTCAATATCTGGTGTATTAACCCGTGACTTTTAACACTTCTACTCATACTTCAATTCAACTGTTAATTGCGCATTTACTTTGCGGTTCATTAAGCCATATATCCGCATTTCTTTCTTTCGAAATTGCTAAATTTGCGAAGGTTGATTGCTTCACGTTGGCTTTTAGCAGTGCTCAGCAATTCTCAATCGGATTAAGATGTGGCGAATTTCCCACACAAAGACATTCCGCTACCAACTAGTGTAATGTCGTTACTGAATCTAAGTAACAAAACAATTGATGACCAACTGGTAGGACTTATTCAAAAATTTAAATATTAATTTAATTCTCGAATTGTTCATCCCATCCTTAATCGCGCCCTATTTGTAAAACCTCCTTTCCGTCGGCCGAATTAGTGTGATGTCTATAGGTTGGCCAATCTGAGCCCCCAGGCTATGAAGTGAGTGTCCACGTTTAGTTCCCTAAAGTAACCATTCGAAGAATAATGATGTCATATGGGCGACGATCCCGCAGGCAAAAAAAGGATTGTGTTCCCTGAGGGAATTATTCACTGATTTTGCTTTATGGCAAGGCGTACTATCCTGGTGTACTGATATCTTCAATATGGGCGCGAGAAATACCATCTAATACTTTTAAATACTGATCAAGGTTAAGTCCAGTACTGATAAAAGTTTCTAATTCATTAACCACCTACTGTATATGGTCTGCTTCCGTATATGGTAGAAAGACCAGATCAATATGTTATAGTAAGTAAAATTATTAATAAATATTCTACAAAATCCACCTTCTGATTTGGGAATAATTTTGGAATTTTTGCCATTACTTTGGTTTCTCCTCACTAGATCTCTTGGTATAGAAGTTGAAGTTCATCTTTGCAAACAAACAGAACAGTAGAGATATCCAATAATATCCAACATATATGCGTACTCGACAGCTAACAAACAAATATGATTTGTGTAAAACTCATGTTAAGTTGTATTCAATGCAAATATTTTTGGCATAAATAAACTTGTAGTCTATTCTCTCTGTAATAGATTGGTATTACAAACGAGGTATTGGCATTGTATTTAAATTTTTCGTTAATTAAGAATCTTACATTAGGACGCAAATAAAACGTTTCACGTTCCAAACCGCTATTTGATTACCTTGTTATTAACAAGTATTATACTCAAGAAAAAAAAAAACAAGTAATTGTTAAATCATTTTCGAACCAGCTAGTCATTTTTATATAGAAATGAAAGATGGATATAGTTTGTAATTAATATCAAATTATGGACGATTTCGTACGTAATCAAAAGATTTTAATGAGCTATTGGCCAATAATGAAATAAAGATTAGATATGCATAGATTCGTATCGACGTGAAAATTATCTGGAAAGTTTGCATAGCTGTTTTTAATATTTTACGGGACGAATTGGTAACTTGAAAATGAAATGTGTACAGCATATGTCGTTTGACTAATTGCCATCTAAATATCATTCTAGTCAATTAACGAGTTTATGTAAAACTACGCGCAACCATGAACAACATCACGCTATGCCTATAATATCCTCCTCTTTTTCTCACAAACCCAATATACAAAAAAACAAGACATAATAAAGTAACCAATACTGAAAATGGCCTATAGATGGATAATAATAATGAGTGACGTTAAAGTAATAATTGTAAGCAAATATGGAATAATTGGCTGAAACTGACGTAAAGCGTAATGACATTATTTGTCATATTAACTCCTCTTAAACATTACTGAGCATCATGCACAGATTTAGAGTATGTGTCCCAGTAAACGTCAATTAATACGAGCGCAAATGAATCTAATGATGTGCATATTGCAATGTTAAGGTGTTTTATATTGCGTAGATAATTTGTATAAAGTACTAACTAGCATTGCTTTAATTTGCTTCTACAATATTTATATGGCTCGAAATAAAATTACATATTAGCAAATTATCTACACTTAGGGAATTCGGTAAACAATTATCGTAAACACTGTTCATAATAGATGCAACGATGGTCTTTGATCTATCACAAATTCTCAATTAATTTTCATGTTATAGCATGATTATTTTATCTTAGACAATATAGAGGTTAAGTAAGTCTCTTAAATATCATGGTTTGGCTGTAAGCTCAAAAAACCTATCATTTCAAAAGGATCGTGAACAATTTTAGAACTAGTGTTAGTGCTAATATTTTAATCATCTCACATAAATAAACATAATACCTATAAGTTTGATTCTATTATTTTCTATTCACGGAAAAGATTGCTAATGCATTTCAGATTTGCATTGGTTTCATTCCAACAATTAGTTGCTTGCATTTGAGCACGTTGACTTGGTTGTGTTGAAATGTCTACTGAATCCTGATAAAATACTTTTTGCTAAAATAAGCAAGTGAAAGCAACTCAATATAAAATATATTTTTTTAATTCGTACTTTCATTTTCGAATTTGTTTGGTGTATCACTGTTCGAATGTACTATTGTTGCTTCACAATCACAACTGATTTAAATGTAGTGATTTTAATTTCAAATTTAACCCATCGAGTTCTTATATTGTACTAAACGTAATATGCCTGTCAAAGACTACCTTTTGGTCTTTAAATCAATGCAAGATATGTAACTTAAAAACAGTTAATATTTAAAGGTCGACTAAGTGTCACATGTATTATGTATATGTATACAAACTCTGTTATTGTTTTAACTTTTGTTTATATACAATTAAGCCAGCAACACATGCTTACGTTGCATGTTTTTAAAGAATTCTTGTGTGTATCAACAAACGTACCTACCTAATACATACATGTATGTATGTATGTATATTCTTTGAAAAGAAATGAAAATATAATACAGACAGAGCATAGTGTATGTAGTAGTGTAAGAAACTCTCTGTGACATTAGTATGTAAGTGTTGAGTATACTTTTGTTGACCATACATCCTGGCTGACTTACTGGACCCTGGGTTAACACATGGCGATCCTACCATCTATCACAATACAACTCTTTGATCGTAAAGAGTCACCTCCTGATATTTTACTTGTTCTACTACTATTCAGACATTCACCTAGAACGTTAATGTCATTCAAGTAACTAATACGACCAACATGAGAATGCAATATTATTATAACTTTAAGCAGTACAAAGTTTCAATTTATTTTTGAATTTTTAAGGTAAAATTAAAGCTCTATGAAGCTTTTCTTTTATGTTTCCAGAATGCCACGTATCGCTGTTCTACCGCGATATCGTCCGACTGTAGATTCTCCTTCAAGATCTCCACCTTGTTCACCATCCAGTAGCCCGAGAGCAGGAATTTCATCTAGAAGTGCAAGTCCTTCGTCACCGAGGTCACCGTTATCAGCAAGTAGACATAGCGCATTTTCCTTAGTTTGTCCTAGAGACTTTCATCCTAAGGATTATCTGAGTGTTAGAGGTATATATATACTAGCATAAATATTTCTTTGTCTTATTTTAGTTCGTTATAGAAATGGGAGCTTTCGTGTACAACAACCCTCTGATACCCCATGGATATACACCTTACATTTGGCCGCATATTCCTGGAATTTTCTTACCTTACTCCCCAACTCAGAAACCACCTGAAGCAATAAGTCCTAAAAAAGTAACATGCGTAGAACCAAGCTTTACACCCGAAGAAGCGAAAACAGGTTAGTTATAGACATGATTTGTTTTGTTAACATAATTGATATTTATTATTTTACAGATGAAGATGCGCCGCTAAACTTATCTTTGAAAGGTAGATCAAGGTCACATAACATATGGTCTCCTGGAAGCTTGTGTGAGCAAGAAATGAAAACAAATGACATGAAGCCTGATTCCAGCGTTGGCAACATCGCTAAAACATCGAAGATTGCAGAGAATAGGTGGAGGTGGGATATTCAAGAAAAGGAAAGCCAAAATAAATTACCTTCGATAGGACCTTCTGGGGAAAAGACATTTACGGTAAGTAGCTCTTTGCCACGTATTCTAATATATGTATAATATCATGAACACAAGTATAAATAAATAAATGGTTCTAAAATTTCTGTGCGGTACCATTGAGCCGTTAACGTTCTCTGAAAAAATATTGGTCCAATGATTCGCCTTTCGCTGATAGCTACCCAAATACCTACTTTCTGTTGATGTAGCGATTCCTCAATAATTACATGCAGATTTTCACTACTCCAATTCTTGTATTTTGTGAATTTAATATTCCGTCTACTTTCATCACTAAAGATTACTCTTTGTGAAACCTCTCCATTATTATTGTTCATTTCATATTTACCAACCAATTACAAAACTGTAGTTTACCTGGGTAATCAATTTTTAACAACTCTTGTACTGCAGTAACATGGTATATGGAAATAAAGTTGCACATTTTTCTCAATAAATTGTGAGTTATACCATGTCACAGAGATGTTTGTTGTTCATTTTCCATTAATTTTTCAACACGATTGACAACTTGAGGTGTACGTTTCTTAATAGCTCCGCTGCCTGATTTTCTTGAAAGACTATCACTTCCACAAAACAATTTTAGAGTTTTATCCAATATTTTTTTAAATTGCGTAAAACCCATTGCAAAATATGGAAACTCAACTTGAAATTCTTCTATGCAATTCTGAATCGAGTAAATCTACACACCATCAATTTTATTACCACTTCGGCTATATATAGTGTAATGTCGCTCTCTTCATATTTTAAGTTCGTTGATTTGAAAAACATAATATTCAAATAAGTCTGTTAGTTGCCAAGCTGCCAAATGAAAAGAAGGATTTTTCTGGAACAGCTGACCAATTATGTGTAATATTCAGTGCGAAATTATTAGCTACTAAAAAAATTTTGTTGATTGATTGATTTCCATCAAGGTAGGACGGTCTTTTAACATCCCTATCACTACGTCCCTTTTACTCAAACAGGTTAGTTCTCTTGATCAAATTTAGGAGCCTATTTGGTAAATCTTTCTCCAATAAAGTTTGCATAGCAAACCTTCGTTGACTAAGTGATGTGCATTCGAAAAGAATGTGAGAGGCTGCTTTTTCCTCCTCATTACGGAGTCTACATAAGGGTTCATCTTTGTGGATCCCCATCGTGTAGAGGTGAACTCTTAGAGAGCCGTGCCCTGTTAATAGATACGTTACTGCTTTCAGCTGAATCTTGTTTAGTGCAACTAAGTCGGAAGGTAATGTTTTAACGGTTGTTCCCGCATCCGTTTACTATGCCTTTGCCCAGGTACATGGTTCCAAATTGTTTGATGATGTTTTGCAGTCCACTCATTAGTTACACCACCTACTGCACTCTTTGTAACGCCTAAACCCGGCTACGGTCCAGTAAATTTCAATTGGAAATCTTCGTTCGCTAGCTGGGCTGCAGTTTCGTTGCCTGCTATACCTCTGTGCCCTGGCACTGTCAGAGAGAATGCAAATCATATCCCCTCGCGGTTGGCAACGCAGACTCTGCAGCCCTCCTACATAGCATATATTTCTGTTTGAAATACAGTGGTGTATCTTCTAGGTGTTTCACACACATTGTGTAACCCTTTCCTCATAGACACCAACGCCGGATTTAGTACCTACCTGCTTTCGATTCATCTGTGTACGTGATGTGGGTTCTCAGTTTTCACTCTTCTCCAATTCTCCCCTCGTCCTAATTCAAGAAGACTTCGACTTTGTACGGTTTGTCATAGGAGATCCTGGCGATTGCTATGTCACTGCCCATATCAAGGATTGAGTTTCTGACTCCTGTTTCTATACTAGTGTGTTCCGACACATGGTGAGTTCTCCAGTTATGAGTATTTCTCAGTCTGTATGCTCCCATTCTTGCCTATCTCATAATAAAAATATCCAGCGGAGGTATGTTTAGAATTGCAGCTATTGGGGTGTTCATGAAGCTGCACAAAGGCATATCAGTCTTTGAATTCTCGAAAGATAAGCTTTCGCACGCCCCTGTGTTAGAACCGTAATGTACAATCAGTAGGCCATAAACGGTTTCAGTCCCCATGTCTTTCCAATTGTTCTACGGGTTGTTAGTAGCACCTCTTACATTTGTTAGTTATTTTCTTCAAATGTGAGTTCCAGTTTAGTTTAGAGTCCAAGGTCACTCACAGGAACTTTTTGCTGTACAGAGATGGTGGTCCTAGGCCATCCAGTCTCCTTCTTCTGGTAAAGAGCACAAGTGCATTTTTTGCTCTTTGTTGCTGATAGTTCTGTTAGAATAACAAATGCTAACCATGCATTTTAGTGCACAAAAAAACTTGAAGAGGAACTTTACGTTATGCAATTTACGGTGATACATAGGATAAATTCCAATGAAGTAAAAATGTTCAGATTTATCTATTTTCAAAGTAAAAATATTTGTCAAATAAATATTGATTTGTTCTAAACGTTGTCAACTTACCATACATTAAACTATACTTGTTAATATTTCTCAGTAATGACAGTTCTCTGTTAAAGATAACTTTCATTATAGCCAGATTTGAAAGGATTTGTGCAAAACACGAATATTTATTTAGCATTGTTTGCGATGTGAGTAAATGCTAGGTAAAGTTCTTCACAATACGTAATATATCAAAACTCTACTAATTTGAATAAAACATGTGCGAGGAATGTAATAAGTGAGCTTTTATGGGACTACCAACAATAAACATTTAAATGATGTATCATAAAATTTACATTACATCACAAGTGTTACGCAGTCACAACATTGGAAGAATTATTTCTGTTCTAGGGATGAAGGGTAACTGCTTAATATTCACTGTGAGCAAATTATTTTGAATACTTAACATAGACAGTTTTGTCCAACGCACCATGTTCTGTCACATACTAATCTAATCTATTAGACTCAGGTTTTAATGATTTGTTTAGTATAGCTATACATGAATAGTTATCATAAATTTACACTTATCAATTTACAGGCGTACATATTTCGTGCGTAAATAAAAACATTACAAAACTTTAATTATATTTTTATTCTATATGTATTTACTCATTTATTTTGCTGCTTTAAATGAGATAGATTTTTCAAGAAACCAATAGGCTGCTGTACTCAAATGACAAATAAAGGCGTTTAGGTAACAGTATATTTTAACTGAAGCGTTTATTCTTATTGGCATTACTTCATTAATAAATCATCAGTCGCGCATATGCAAATTGCAGATACTTCTAAATTGTGCGCAGTACAACAAATCGAAAGGAAAACTCGATATGTTTTTAATTAATGATCTTTCCTTGCTATTTTTACTATTATGAATATTTCCTGAACGTTCACATTATGTTTTTCAAACACTGACGGACACGTAAACACGCGGGAGAATCGAAAGAGTGTATTTATTTAATAGATACCGTTCTTCAGTTATTAAACATCCCTTTATTTGTGACGGGGTTTCCATCAGAAACGTTTTAATTGTAGTGATATAATAATTTATTAGTAACGACGGGGTTCATTTAATAATTCCTTAATTACGAAAGAATACTCGTTTACGTTTTGTATGTTTTCTTTTATTTCACTTGCGCGGACAAAAAGAAGCGTCACGCCATCATTTTTGAAATATTAATGAAAAATATCCGAGCAGAATAGACGGCGACTATCCCTTAATTTCATTGCATTCGTGTTTTCCTTCCGCCGATTGTGTACTCATTAGCGATATGTTTCCCCAGAAACCTAAGTAACAATATTTACTTAGTGCGGTGTATATTTAATTGGGTTTTGTTATCATAAACGTATATACATATTATGTTATGTTAGATTTCGGATATTTTGATTCCTGTTGTATATTCATCTAAAGTCAATAATGTCCACGTAATTCATTATGGACTTTTTTGATTGAAAGTGTTGACAGAATTCATTTGGATAACCATATATTTAGAAATGCTATACTACCACAGAATATATAATTATTGTATTATGCTAGTACAATTCTATATGAAAATAAGTCTAGGAAAACTACGAACTAGAGACAAATTATTTTCGCTAACCTTCGTTTGACGATTGACGATTGCACAAACCTAATAAGCGATATTACTAGACAAATTTCATTTCACTGTGGGTTGACTTCAAATTAAGACAATAACCTTTCTATAATACCTTTTACTACATTGACCAGTAATTCACTTTTACATAATGATACTTTTCTTTATTATATGGACCATGAAACTAAAATTACTTAAAAATTATACCTTAGCTTATTTCTTTTATTCATACACAAATTCTACGGTTTTAACTGACGATACATATCAAACTAACTTTTTATCTGTTAATAAATTTATACGATTACAGTGAATACTAGCTGTCTGGTCTGGCCATACACTTAGAAAATAGTAGAGACACGTAAAAGAATGCCGTTATAAGGGCGTAGCTCGCTAGATAGTAGTTTCTTCCTTAGTAGATTGACGTGGTACCTAACCAGGCAAACTCCTTAAAAGTTTATGAACTATTCGAGCTATTTACTAATTATAAATTTGAAGGAAAACGTGGGGTCCGTAAAACTAAGCTGAGGTAAAATCAATCATACACCGTTACATTGCAGTTCTAGGGCGCGTATGATTAGTTTATTACGTAACTTTCCAAGAACGTGCCGAGAGAGTTTAAGTGAATGTGTACTATTGCCGCCAAAAGTAGCGAATCAGACTTCAAGCGATATGACCTTTCGTATACCTGTGTAACATCCGACTAATCGCTCCTGGCGACTGTAATTAGGGACGGATACCTACCTAGCAGGTAAATTTGAGGCAGAAGGATTTACAAGCCATCGATAGATATCATAGATTTCGTAAACACAAGCACCCTTTTCTGTTTCTTGATAGTAAATTATATATGCGTAAAACATGCATGTTTTACACTTGCATATTTTAAATCAAACGCTTCTTAATATAGTAACACAATTTTATTTATAGAAAATAAAGAGGAAAGCGGTATTAAGAAAAGATTTTAATCATATTTAAAGAAATATACCCCCTTCAAATTCCTAATGTCTTTCAAATTAAAGTAAGTGCAGTATTTATTGGACCGACTAAAACTTCTTAAGTTCTTGTTCTTCAACGAATTTTGTACCGTTAATGTCGGAAAATTCTAAATATATTTTTAATTACGAACATCGTTCAAATCCCACAAAATTCTTAGAAATAATAGACATTTTGCTATCAGACACATTGTATATTTTGCGCTGTTTGAACTAAAATATTAGGCGAATATATTAATAAAATAATATAAAAATCGTTCCATAGTTACATGTCCTATTCTACAATTTTATAATTTTTGCAATTATTGTTTGAATCATATTTTGCATGAGAAATTTATCCTAAAATTTCTTTTTCTTCAATTAATTTGGCTACGTTCTACCTTAGTTTAGTACATCATATTTATTTCCAATTATTCATAACTCGCTTCGTTTAAATTCGTTTAAATGCTCGCTGCCCTTTAGCCTGCAGGTATACGGTTTGGTACAACTGCTCAGTTATGTTACCTGAATAAACGATTGAGGACCGAAAGCCTATAATAGACGCGTTTTATTGCAGTTTAATTTGCTTGCTTGCTGCTAACTTTTGGCGGCGATAGTACATATGTATATGATAGAAAATTTTCTACTGAGCCGTCGGTCGGTGAGGTAACATTGAAATTAGATGGAAGGTATGGGCGATGTGATTTAAATCTGAAAAATAGCAACTTAAATTAGTTAAGTGGTTAATATAGAGTGTTCCGTTGCACAGAGGTTCACGTAGCTGAGCTGTTTTCCAGTAAAACTGTATCTAATGTGATTAACATTGACAAATTATTCCAAATAAGTTTAGAAACAGTTAATTGTGCAGGTAGATATTAACAATGATATAAGTAATGTTAAATTTTATGATGTATCATTAACATTTCTATTGTTCGTTAGATCATAAAAATACTGCATTCCTCACACAGGTTTTATTCAAATTGATAACCATGCCTGTATTACATAACGAAAACGTTTGAAGCACTCTAAGTACCATTACTTAGCCATTTACTCATTATGCAAACAATTTTAAATCTGTTAAATTAAATAAATAACTAAATAAGTATGTTAATCCACAGAAACTGATTTCGGTGATGGATCAACCATATATGTATCTGTTTTACATAAACTCTAAAAAATTCTTTCAAGAAAACCCAAACCTATTATAACAATTAGTTATCATTACTGGCGAATGCTAACAAGGATAGTTTGATGTATAGGAATTTCGCGGAATTCAAGGCTAATTAATGTTTATCTTAGAAAATAAAATTACTAACCATATTTGCTTTGAATGCAGATGATGTATCTGAAAATTTGAATTTAAACGTAGTTTATCCAATTCATTCACCATAAACTAATTTATGTAAATTTTCTCCGTCTAACTTAAACACTATTTCACGCAGAAATCATAATAATAAGTAAACGAAATATATTCAATATTTGCAATATACACATATATCTAATATATACACTGGAAAAATGTATGGAGCACCCTATATATTGCTCAACATTCTAAATTTTATACAGAAAAATTAAAAGCAAACGAGTATATATAACTTTATTAACAATTTTAATTAAAGATATTCTGTAAAATTTTATGGCACCTCATCGTGCTTTGGTAACTGCACGAACTCTTTTGGGCGCACTGTTCATAAGTTTCTTACACAAGCTGACAGGAGTTTTTCTCCATTCTTCAAACAAAAATTATCTGCTTTAGTTTTCTTTTTGCTTTACATTTGGAAATGGATACTTTCTGCTTTTTGTTATTGTCCACAAATTTTCAATCGGGAAGTCTGGAGACTGACAATGCCATGGAAGCAGGGGAACATTATTACTTGTGAACCACTCTGTAGTCTTTATCGCGGTGTAGTATTTCAAACAATTTTATAGAATTTATTGCAGTATTTTAAAGATATTCCATTTTAATTTAATAGGTGCTCCATAGATTTTTCTATAGCTGTATATCTAATATATTACTACCAGGGTAAAGTTAGTGCAAAATTCATTATGTTAAATAAATATACATATGTACAAATTTGTTAAATTCATCTTTGTTGCAGTGCCAACAATGCGGAAAATCCTTTAAGAGGTCCTCAACTTTATCAACGCATCTCCTTATACATTCTGACACTAGGCCATATCCATGTCAGTTTTGTGGAAAACGATTTCATCAGAAATCTGACATGAAAAAGCACACCTATATTCACACAGGTAAGTCCATCCTTTTCATATTCACTCTCATTGTCAAAAAACTAGATCATATTAGTATTTAAGATGGTATAACAGTATTATATCTAATACATAACTGTTACGCGTGCTTTATCAGTTATGTGTTTGAATATTCTTTACAACAATTTTAACATACGATGCAGACATTGTATTGTCGTTAGTTGTCAGTTCCCCGTGTGTCACATTTTGCAACATTAAATACAACATATACATAAATTAGCTGCTAGAAGTTATTCTAATTGCATATTTCATACAACTTATGATAATATTTGTCGTTTAAATATTTGTATTGTAAACATATGGCTCAAGTAATCGAATATTAAACGTCTTGTTGATTCTGTTTCATATTATCCCCCAGATTTTATTAATTTTTAACAAGATTCAAAGCAATCGAAAAAGTTTACTATTGAAGTACGAACAAAAGTTATCGTCTAAATATTTAAACATAGTCAATCAGAACCGTCTAAAGTTTTGATTTCAATAATTTATGTTACTAAGCGAAGTATCAGGGAATCACAACCGCTGCTAACGACAAGTTACCTTTTACTGTCCAGCAACTTTTTCCGATGGACGCTATAAACCACCTTGGACAGAATAAATTAGAGGTTTCCTATAAATGCTATGTAACTTCTGAACTTCAACAGGGTGTTAGCGCACAGTTATGATACAATATTAATGCATGAATTTGGGTTTGTTTAGTATGAGTTTATCACATCCCTAAAAGCTTTCCATATATATGATTAATATTATTATTTCTCGTTTCCATTAATGTTAATAAAGTATAAATTTGCGAATATTAATGTCAGATTAACAAATTACGCATAATTTCTTTCTTGAATACTAATATTTGCACCTAACATAAAATTAGCACTAGATAAATTTGCTTCTCGGTTCGCTCGTTGATATGCATGATAATCATAAAATTATTTATGAAAGCTTCGCCCTCAGCAATGCCATCACTCGCAAACCGGTTCGTTTTACAATCGGTTAAAATCTGAAATATTCATGACTAAAATCCGCTAAATTACCTATAATTTTAAAACCAACATACAATTCTCATTAACGGCATCCTTGTAGTAGCATTATAAATTATTTAAGACAATTGTAGCAAGAATTTTATCGACAGATTCTATTTTTTTGTAAGTGCGCAATACTGAACATTGACGACATCGTTGTCTAGTTTAAAAAAGTTTTATATAACGTACAAGAGTTTTACGCAATATGTAATGAATAAAGAACTAATAGAACAGTCTCTAAAATTATTACCTAATTACGAGTAAGTAAAAGAATCATAATCTAATACGAGATAGGTATAATGTGGCTTGATTTCGTCTTAATATAATATTAATATATTCTTTGTAACAATAAGGAAGTGACTGTACAGTAGGAACAATTAAATTAGCAGTATATGGAATTCCTTGAGAATGCATTTTAGTTTACGTCTCTGCCAATTTCTCTAAATGATATGCAACTTAGGTGGGGTGAGGTTATATTATTGCAAACTGCGCATATAACGAGTTATACCACTGCGACATCTCTTCAGTGTATTTACAAAAGTTAAAAAATATCTAGAAAGATAGGTATATTCAACTAGTGAGCAAATACTGTCCCAATTCAGCTAACCCTGCTCAGCTAACAATAGAACAAACTGCTTAAATTAGTAACGATAAAATCATCCGTGTTCTTTCCCTAATCATTTCACTTCTTATTTAGTAATTGTGTGCAAAATACAATACACTAATTCATATTCATATTGGCACATTTCCATAATTCATATTTAATTTCTCAAGAAAATATCATACAAATATTCGCCTTATAGACATAATTACATTAAAAAAGACAATTAAAGAAACAATTTATACCATTTAGAGTTTTTGATATATATAACTACTACGATTACTTATCGCTACACGAACGCTTACAATTGGAGTCCCACCCATTTCTAGCCGACCAGAATGCATTCCACATGTTGCAACTAATAGCGCGATATAGCGTGTCAGAATTTGCTGCGACATCTAATATCTTTCCTAATACATTTCAATACCTATTTTATTGGCAATAAAGTAAGGCGCTAACAGACAGACAAATTGATATAAACAGGATATAAGGTTTATGATCAGATCATAATTGCATCATTAGATGCAGAGACTTTATTGGACGTATTTTCGTACATAAACCTCTGTTAATAACAACTATCAACAATTACTTTCGTTAAGGTTTGTATAGTATCTACTCGTATTTTCTTCATTATTATTTGCCTTTTACTACACCTATACAGCACATTGTTAAACAATGTTCCTGAAACCTTTTTTCCTAAGTTTATAAGCCGTTAATCGGTCTGCGATACTTAAAGAAAAAATAATCATTGAATTGTATTTATCGATTCATGCTGGTCTCAATTTATTGCCAACATCACATACCATCAAATATGTGGGAGAAAACTGCAGCCAACAAGAAAAGATCTCCAAAATTTGGACTTTATATCAGAATATTTTCTCAATTTACTGTATTCAATCTCTTGTGAACTGTAAGCTTTGTTTTAAGGCATAAAAAGCTTGTTGCGTCCAAGCCAGTTATGAAGAAAACGAATTCTCAGCAGGCTCTTGAAATAGCAAGTTAAGATATATTACAAATGTTCTGTCAAAACTTCATTATGGATTATCATACCGCTTTTTGTAAATTTTCAAGTTCAGTTTATTTCTGTATACCATCTATAGACAGTTTCTACTCTTTCGGGCGTTTCCGCGTAAATTTTCACCTGCCGCTTTGCTGATCATGCTGTCAGCTTTTTCAGAAGGCTTCTAAAAATATTCTGAAGCCAGTCTTTAAAAGCTTGAAAGAGCTGATTAGCAAAAATCCGTCTAACTCTGTATTATTAAGAAATACAGTGTACTATATAAAGACTAATGAGAGTGAAGTGTGCAAGTCTATGGAGTGGCATAATGTGTGTTATCAAGAAGTCATTGCTACAGAGTCCTACAAATAAGGAAAGCAAAGGAAACCTGACTCTTTTAGGTTATACCACCTAGTTATCGAGTATTATTCTAATACACTAAAGCACCAGGCAAACAAAATTACTACTCGTAAAATAATTAAATTGCTATGTGTAGAAAAACCACTATTGGATAGATAAGTTTACTTATAACTAAATATTCTCTCTATGTATATCCCTATAAAACACAGAAACGGTCACTTGGTAGCTTTTAATGTTACCCTATGAGAACATACCCTCTGCAATTTATATGTGTGTGTGAACACAGCACGACTCTTTGCATTATTAATTTATTTTGATTTCGTTTCTAAAGTAGTTGCGTGGCAGTTGACAGTAATCTCATCGACGTATCTAAAAATATACAACATGCATTCTTTATATAAACAAAACTTGTATCTTGACAAACAAAACAATATTATATATGTATATAAATATACTTGACGAGCGAACATAATACGCAATAAATTGTGCGATTTACTAGTAAGAAAACAGTTGTATCAGGGGAATTGCTAACGTAGCG
>SMLS01074568.1:0-21634 GCA_004785975.1 Popillia japonica | reverse complement strand
ACAGCCACTTAAACTACTTTTCAAATACTTCGGTAAAGTAAAAAAAAGCGTAATTAATAGTTTAGTTGACCAGGCTATTAAATTAGCACATCCCGATTTTAGGAAAGAGAATTTAAGCAAAGTTAGATCAATTTTAGACAAAACTATTTATCCAAAAGAATTTTATGAAAAATTAATAAATAAACGAATACATAAAAAATACAACACAGGCACAAAACAAACTAATAAAATATATATGACACAATGCCGTACATGAACGACTTAAATGAAACACGAATTTAAAAAATCAGATGCAAACATTACATTTAGACCAAACAATAACAGACAGTTTTTACAAATTTTAATAAGCGATAAGATTAAAAAAGATAAGTAATGTATATAAATTAGAATGCAAACACTGTGATAAATGTTACGTAGGTCAAACTAGACAATACTTAAAAAACGGCTCTATAATCATCAATGCACTGTAACCCATAACATAACCGCTTTGTCTAAATATTCTGAAGAATTATGACATAACTTTGATTTTGAAAATATTAAGATTTTTTAAAAAGAAAATAGTTATAAAAAGAGATTAATATATGAAATGATATACATCCATTAAAAAAGATAACGCGGTCAATTTTAGAACCGATATTGAAAATTTAAGTATTATGTATAATAATTTAATCACCTAATCACGCCTGAATTTTATCAAATTAAGCTCTTGACCAGGTTTTTTGCCATGTTTTTCGCTAGTCCTTGAACAGAATTGTTAGAACTTGACAAAAAATACATTGATATAAAGATCATTATTCTTACAATTAAAAATTATCCAGGATATTGTAAACATAATCCTATATATATTAATGAATCTTTTATCTGTAGATAATTTTGTTGATAGGCATGGCGAGATGTTTATTAATTGACACAAATTAAATGTCAATTTTATTCCACCTAAGAATTAGTAATGAAAACCTAATAAATTGTAAAGGTTTTGGAATAAATTTGATCTTTAATCGAATTATAGTGTTTTAATTGACCTAGAAGTGGAAAAAAATATCAGGAAAATAAATACATAAAAGGTCATAAGAATACATATACTAATCTATGTAAAGGTCATTTTGAGATTTTATTTCATGAATAATATGCCTTTCTTGCGTTTAATGTGGTTACTTCTGGTGGTTATATGTTTGTAGCAGATATGTCAAATACGAATAATGTCAAATCACTAACTTAGAATTCATAGTGATGCCCTTTCACCTTCAGTACTGTCCTGAGAAATTCTCAATTGAAGTGCATTTATTTTCCACATAAAATATTTGCACTATACAAAAAATTTAAGATCTCCAAAATAGCTTTTAATATCACTGTGAACATCCTTATATCCTACTATACATAAAACTGCTTACTGTATTCAAAGTTTTACGCATTACCGGTAAACCTATGTCTGTCATCTACAGTCAACTCGATGTATAGAAAACTTGAATGAGTCACGCGTTGCAGCGGTATCTCCCTTGAAAGTGGGTTGTTTTCTCATCAACAGTCTGACGCTGAAACCTAGAAGGATATCCGTCATTTGACCACGGGGCTGCGTACGATAGAATGCATGTGAATTTTATTAATAATAAAACGTGAGTAATGTAAAGACACAACAAAGAAATATTAGAGAATAATAACGATGGTGACAATTACAAAAAAACACAATCTACCGTTTCCTCTAAATATTTGTCTACTTCTGTAAAATCTACCTTGTTCAACACATCTACAGAATGTATAGGTACCTACGCGTAATACCTAGGAGTAACTGTAGATATAATTTTATATTTGTATAGTACCTAGTGTGTCTATTCTTACTGGAAGTAGAAGTGCGAGAATCCAGCTAGCAACCTATAAGGTCTTGTTTACATTATTATATTAAAATATTATATATATATATACAGGGCGATCAAAAAAGATTGTCCTGATCTTACACTACTTTCTACAGTACCTATACTAATACTTGCATCCAATGTTCTACCTGAAGTTAGCAACTTTGCGATTTTTGGTGGATTTCACTAAATAATATGTCATAACTGTCATTTGCTGTTCATAGACGTACGTTACTTGTGTTTTATGTTGAAGAATTTATTATTTTTGCATTGGAGGTAAAAATCAGTATTTTTTAATACTAATCAACTGACTGAACTCTGTAAAAAATGCCGCTTACGCTAGAGCACGATCTATTTATTGTGGAGGCGTACTTTAGAAACGGTGAACGTGGAGGTAATGGACAATGGACATATTCAGTGGCACGTTGCGCAAATGAATTCATGGAGCAATACCCTGATTTGCAAATTGACGATGAAAGTCTAATTCGTCGTATTCCCAGGATTGTGTCCCGCTTTCGATCAACAGGAAGTGTTTGCAAGGGCAAATCAACGGGTCGTCCATCTGTTATGACAGAAGATGTTGTAGAAGATGTGCGTACACGCCTGGAACGCAGTCCTTCAAAATCAGTACGTCAACTCGCTCAACAAACAGGTAAACATATTCTGCATTAAATATCGATGTGTAATTTATTTATCATTTTTCCTTGTTCTAGGTTTATCATATGGAACTACGCATACTATTGTTAGACGGAAATTGCACTATCACCCGTACAAAGTGTCTGTCGTGCAAGAGTTACTCCCACCAGATTTTGAAAAGCGTCTAAAATACTGTCAATGGTTTAACTTAAATTTAAGGAATGACGATATGTTGGATATAACCTTCTTCTCGGATGAAGCATGGTTTCATTTAAGTGGTTACGTAAATTCACAGAATTTTAGAATATGGTCAGCAGAGAACCCTCATGTATTCCACGAAACACAATTGCATCCTATAAAAATAGGAGTATGGATTGCAATGTCCAGAAGGCGAATTGTCGGTCCTATTTTTTTCGAGGAAACTATTACTGCAAGACGATATCGTGCCATTCTAGAAGATTTTGTAAACGAGTTGCATGACGATGAACTACGAACAGGGTATTTTCAACATGACAATGCTAGTGCTCACACAGCTCATGATACGAGAGAGTATATTAGTCAATTTTATGATGATCGTGTTATTGGGTTTGGTCGATGGCCTCCTAGATCACCCGATTTAACTCCCCTTGATTACTTTTTGTTCGGTCATTTAAAAAATATGATATATCGTAATCGAATGCACACGTTAGAAGAATTGAAGGATAATATAAGGGCAGCAGTAAACAACATAACTGTTGAGCAGTTAGTAAATGTGTTTAACAATATGAAAAGAAGAGTGGACACTTGTTTGAATAATAATGGAACACATTTCGAACAACAACTTTGAAGTGTAGTAACAATGCAACTGGTGATTCATGCTTCACACCTTAAAGACAGTAAAAGATGTAATAAATCAATAATTATGTAGTGAAGTGTATTCCATATCTATAACTAGGTGTAGGATATACATATGTATATATTATTGGAATTATATTGTATAATTTTCCTGAAATTTGAACAATTCTTATTGTATATGCTGTACTACTTACATATGTGGATAGTTACAAAATAAAGTAGAAAATATATTTTATTTATGTATTTATTTGTTCTGTTTGCATTTTCTGCACTACTTACATTCACAGATCTGCTTGTTTTTATAGTTAAAACACATAAAATCTGTCTAAAAAGCATCGGTTCAATTGCGAATACATATTTTATGTTTCTTTTTTGTTGGTGTTGGTAAAGTAAAATGTAAAAACCTTTAATCGAAAATTGTAAATTCAATTAAGTTTAATCATACAGATATATGTGTGATTGTTATATTTACAGTTTCCCTTATTTGTTTTAAATTCCATTTCGTATAGTTGTGTATAGTAGATTGCCTAACTAACTAAAAAGAATACTCTTCATACAAAACATTCTACGCCTATGGATAACCGCGGGTCAAAATGGATGCAAATATAGATATATGCATCGTGGAAAGTAGTGTAAGATCAGGACAATCTTTTTTGATCTCCCTGTATAAATGAGTAGGTATGTTTTATTTTAACATAAACATAAATTCAAATAACATTTGATTACTGTCGTCTATCGATTATAATTAGCAATTAAATTCTTACGTGGATTCTAGTTTAATCAAATTGTTTCTCAGTTCTAAATATATGTAACTTTTAAAATGGCCGTCACTTTAGAACACAAGATTTATTTACTCTAGGCTTATTGTAGAAGTGGTAATAAGAATTGATGGTATATGGGTTTATTCGGTTAAGAATTGCATTGAAGAATTTCAAGTTGAGTTTCCACATTTTTCAATGTGTTTATACAATTTCAGCGAAACATTGAATAGAACTCTAAAACTGTTCTTTGAAACTGGTAGTCTTTCAAAAAAATCAGGCAGCAAAGCAATTAAGAATCGTACACTGAAGTTGTCAATCGTATTGAAGAAATAATGGAAAATGAACCACAAACATCTGTTCGACACCAAAGTCAACAAATAACCTTTCTGTAGGTACCACACAAATTATTGGAAAAAGGATTTAAAACTTTATTCATGGTTTTCTAAAACGGGATATTCAAATTCACAAAATACAAGAATTTGAAGTAGTAAAAACCCACATGTAATTATTGAGGAATCAATTCATCCAAAGAAAATAGGTATTTGGGCACCGATAAGCCAAAGGCGAATCATTGGACCAATAGGAAAACGTTAACTACTCAAAGATACCGCATAGAAATTTTAGAACAATTTAACATTGAGTTGGATGTTGATGGAATTCAAAACGAACAAATCTTGGGACTACTTAAGAGAATATTTTGATCAGCGTATCATTAGTCGAAATACTGAAATTCCTTGGCCTGCACGGTCATGCGATTTAACGCCTTGCGACTTTTTCTTGTGACCTTATTTAAACAATAGCATATTTCCAAGACCTGTGTGCACCTGTGTTGATTCTTTACTGCATATTATACAAATGCAGTAAAGAATCAAACAGAAATGCATGGAATTAATAAGAATCCAATACTGTTGCAGAATGTGATTAGAAATTTTGAACGCTAGGGTGCACCACTGCTTAGATATTCAACCCTAAACATATAGTTGGCAAGGTGGTTTTTTTTAATGAAATTATGTATTTCTTTCATCCAATTTTAAGGTGTGTAGTTTTTTTACTCTCCAATAAGAGTTTTACTATTCCTTGGACCTTAAGTGAGAAAAATGTTGGCTAGGAGGTTTTTTAATGCAATTATGACGCAATTAACGAAAATAGGTAACTATTTCAATATCTTGGGATGCTGTGATAAAGTTAATGTAAATACGTCATTTGGATAGAACGATTGATAGAACTGTCAAATTATTATTTCGAAATTACAAACTATTATAATCTCCGCAATAATAAGTTTTACCGTTTTAGTTATATGCTATTTTGTATGTATTTGTTGTGGTTACAAATATTTGATTTAATTGTTATTGGTATTCTGTGTATTACTTTCATTAGTGGCTTAGTTTAATAAAAATAGAATACACATTTAATGAGTATGCAGATATGCATTTAATGTACATACGTTAGAGAATCTTTAATTCGACGTATCCAAGAGTGTATTCGAGGCCAAGGATCTAATGTGGAGCCTTATTAGTAATTTTTGTAAATAATTGGATAAAATATTAATTATTTAATTTAGTTCAAGTAGATTTTAATGCATATTGAAACAAAATGTTTCCTATTTTCGTTAAACTTGTTTTTTCTCGGAAACAGAGCATTTTATGGTAATCCATTAAGGGTACATTTTTCTCACTTAAGGTCCAAGGAATAGTAAAACTCTTATTGGAGAGTAAAAAAACTACACACCTTAAAATTGGATGAAAGAAATACATTATTTCATTTAAAAAACCACCTTGCCAACTATATGTTTAGGGTTGAATATCTCAGCAGTGGTGCACTCTAGCACAAAAAGATATATAGACATACAGTGTTATTTTTAGACACCCTCTATAGAGACATAGTGCTATTTTTACATAAACTTTATGTATCCAAGATATTGCCCACACATTCATGGACACCCTGTATAAATGATAGTGGGTCTGCTCCTGGAATACTGGACATATGTACATACATACAATGTATAATTCACTTTTTTAACCAAAAATACATACAAGATTGTTTCACGTTGTTCTAGTAGATACTCGTAAGTACTATACGGCTCTAATTTAACTAGTGTGCTTTACTGAACAAAAATTAAATATCTCCTACGATACGGGTTGTCACCACTATATGTCTAACAAATTATACTGATACTTAGTACAATTGTAATAAAAATGTGTAGCATTATTATCAGAAATAAGGTCTACATTTTCTGATTTGAGAGGTTTTGGTTACTTGGGAGCAGATGTCTTTTAACTAGAGTAACTGACCATAGAATCTTATTATTCCGATATGTAAAATGATTGACACTGTAATTTCGTAAATAACATTAACTTAAATAAAAGCTTGTCTCTTAAAGGTCGTTCCCAGTATTTGCAGAACAGATTTGAATATTATATGCTCTGCTGCGGCATATATACAAGCTCCACAACAATCGTGAAGCGATCCGCCAATTACTTCATTTGTTACCTTGTCGTTTACATTTGTTTTAAAATCTTTAATTAGATTTTGATAAGATCAAGGGATTGCCATTACGAAAATCGAAAGTAACAGTAAACGGTCGTTTACCATATTAATTGCATACTATATAAGAAATTCTTGCGCAAGATGTTCTCGTTCACTAAAATTATCAATTTTATTGTTTTCGGATAATTATAGCTGCAACGGTTAATGATACAACACATATGAATGTCTACTTACAAATGAATTCCTATCCACCCGTTCGTACTGATTTTAATTATCTTTCACAATAACACCATTAACACTTCTAAAGTTAGAACGCTGTAATGTAAATTACTAAACGTAATATTCGACAAATAACCCATAGTTTGGGACGTATAAATAAACAATGAATCACAGAATTAATGAAATTAACCTTTAAATATTCTAGTAAGAAAAACAGTTTTATGGAACTTACCTGATCAACTGATGGAAATCTGATGTACATGGTAGAATATCCTATAACAAATAAAATGTTTTTAGAGTTGATGTTGCCTTAATGTATTATTTGACACTACATCAAACATAGATACATTTTCGTTCGTTGATCGAATATGTTTAAAGAATGTATTTGTAATAAAGCTAAGCTTTCTAAATCAACAGCATTCATTTAACTTATAGAGTGTAGGAGCAACGTAAGAAAGTGCATCATATTCAGGTGCTTATATCTGTTGGTACATTATGTAATAACTACTATTGATCTTGCTGTATTGTGAATCAAAATTGCAGGATGAAAGCGGATAAATTATGATTGGATATTTTCGAAAATAGTATAAGTTTTGCAGAGAGATCTACCAGCGTTTCCAACAATTTTTCTTAACCACAATAGATCAGAAAGTATCATATGGTACTATGGCGTTCTAGATTTTCTGGACAATTGTTTCCTTCGAGCTGGATTAGAAACCGGGATCGATGTAATGGCTCGCACGATCCTCAAATATTACATTCTTTAAACCTCTTATATGGATATTTAAAGAACTATAGATCATCAGTCCACAACTGAGTTACATATTCGGATAAGAAATAATTGAATTAATTAGGGATTAAAGAAAATAATTCGGTTTTACTTCCATAACTGTATTCCCTAGTGTAGGTGAGCACTGTATAACTGATAAACGAAGTATCATACATGTTGTGCTACCAATTTATCAGCGACGCAACTTGAGTATAGGAAAAGTGTATTTCGGAATTGCTTAGTGTTTAGACTATGGATGTATCGACTACAAAGAAACATTATAAAGAAGTGATATACCACATAAATGTGATCGAAAGCATATAGACAATCATTTCCTTCTATTGTTAGAAACAAGCCATTGGATCTAGTAAAAAAAATAAAACAATAGATGAATTCAACTAACATTTTGTTCATGCTTTAATTAATTTAGTTTGATTCCTTGGCGACATGTAGAATACATGTTTTAAGAAACCGCTACCAGTTACAATACGCGTATATTTACAATTTTTTATATTTATCTTTCTTCCAGATATTTTTTCCACTTTCAGATAAAAATTAAACTCTAACAATCAAAAATCATTTATTCCAGAACCTACATATATACAGTTAATTACGTTTTCATTACAACACTTCGTCAGTGGAAGAAATTGACATGTAATTCTTGTCAAATAATTATAATAGACAAATAGACATGCCTATCAACAAAATTATTTAACGCCAAAAGAATGCAGTAATATACAGGATTATGTTTACGATTTCACGAACAAAATATGTAAAATATTTTTAAATTGTAAATTTATAATCATAAAAATAATCTTTATATCAATGCATTTTTTGTAAAGCTCTAACAATTCCGTTAAAGTAGGTACTACGGAAAAACATGGCAAAAAACCTAGGCAAGACCTTAATTTAATATAATTCACCCTTGATTAAGTGATTGAATTATTATAAATAATGCTTACATTTTCAATATCTGTTCTAAAATTGATCTTGTTATTTCATTTTTACGTTTGTTTTTTTTTATTTGTTGCTATGTGATACAGTGCTGATGATTATATCGAACCGTTTTTTGTTAATATTGTTTAATTTAGTGTAACACTTACTACAGTCTTTGCAGTCCAATTTACATATACATATGCGATATTAATGTGATAATCTTAGTTCCTAAATTTCTAAATAAATGTCTGTTATTGTTTGGTGTACCACTTTTATGCACATGTTATTATTATGTATTATCTTAACATTTAAAAAATGTATAGAATTTTGATTTTCATTTTCAAATGTAAATTTTAGCCTCTCATGATGGGAATTATATGGGTGTATAACATGATCAATTTTACTTACTATATTTGTTACATGATATCATGGAGAACCTTTTGAAGTTCCTAAAATTTGTATAAAATACATACATACTAGAAATACTAGAAAAATATTATATCTGTTTCTTCGACATAATAGCGGTTAAGTTGAGAAGTAGATATCACTGACTAATCGAATTATCCTGAGCCGACAATTCGAACAAAAACAAGAAACACAATAATAATAATAATAATTCAATTTCACACATCATACTAACTATTTATCTTTATCGATATATGCATGTACTTTAACCACGCATTTAAAGTAGACTTGCAACGAATAGTATATTCGGCCACAGGCCGAATACCGAATATTCTGCGGATTTCCTGGCCGAATAGCCGAATATTAGTAATGTTTCACGAATTGGATGACATAGTACATTTTACAACTATTCCGTATTGCGAATGTCCTGTGATACTTAATGCAACTGTTTAACTAATTATTTGGAGTTGGTTATTAGATATAGATGAGACAGATATGCCTAACTCGTGTTTTATTACTGCACTAGTAAGTACATAAGTGAAACAACAAAGTCATTAAAATATCTATAAGTCACGGCACTTAAACGCTGGTTTATTACATATGTATAGGTACATATGTATGTAAATAGCTTATTGTTTGTCGAACTTTACAGGAACTCCAATATTCGTAGGATATCAGTGCCAAAAAGCAATGACAACGTGTCTATAGTTGTCAATATTTAACAAATACCTCGTTATCAACACCTCGCAAATATACACACTTCAAAATTCTATAAATATGATACCATATTGTACCTTACAGTATATACATATAATACCTTACAGAATACATAAAAAAATGGAAAGCACAGGAAACATTTTATATATAAAACAGACACTAATAATTCATAAAAACTACATATCCAGTACCATTCGCATTCTCATTGTCATGGTGACGAAGGCTACAAACCAGTGACTAGGATTTTGTGGTATTTAAAGTTAAGCGATTAGCCAAAAACCAATCCTCAACATTATTCTCACAATCCGCAACACCCCTACCCAATTCATTGATGCACTCACTAGAATTGATTACTGTGGTGTCATCCTCAAAGAGAACGAAATCGGCACGAGGATCACAGAGAGGAAGGTCGTTAATGTAAATGAGAAATAAGCAGCTACCGAGGACAGAGCCTTGCGGTACGCCATACTTCAATTCACGCATGACAGATCTACGTTCGCCAATCCTTACACATTGGAATCGATCGGTAAGAAATGAGCGAAGAAGCGCAATACTGTCGACCGTAAAGTTATAAAATCTTAATTTTTCAATAAGAATCTTGGGACTAACACAGTCAAAAGCTTTCGTAAGGTCGTAAATCATTGCCAGGGTGTATTTCTTGTTATTAAAATTTGCTAATATTTGATTTGGAAAACTATTAATTGCTAACGTTGTGGATAATTTATTACGAAAACCAAATTGTGAGGGGCTAAATAGCGAGTTTGACTCGAAGTAATGGTCTATTTGATTCTTTTTTTGAAAAAGAAAAATAGGTCGATAACTATTTGGATCTTTACTATCGCCACTCTTGTAAATCGGAACAGCAGCTATTTTGAGAGTCTTTGGGTAGTAGCCCTCTGTAATACACTGATTTATTAATTTAGTTGGCGGATAAATTATGATGTTTTTAATCGTATTCAAAATTTTTGTAGTAATACCATAGATATTGGAAGCACAAGAGTTTTTAATATTTGTGACGATATCACGAATTTCGGCGAAAGATACTTCACGGAATTTGAAAAAATCAGAACGAGGACTTTCTAAAAAGCCAAGTGGATTTGAATTTGTAGATGGCAGATAACTAACGGTCTTTTCACCAACATTCACAAAAAAGTCATTGAACGAATCCACGCTGATCGAACCCATCTCACAAGGGGAATTACTTCTTCTTGAACGGTTAACTATATTCCACAGAGCCGACGGCTTGTTTTTGTGATTTAGAAAAAATACATCCTATGCATCGATTTTAGTCTAATAATAATAATAATTCAAGCTCTCCAACTCTTAGTTTTACAACAATATACAGGTTAAGTTCCTCTTCATTATTTCTATGATCAGGTCAGAAACGACAAGAATCTTTACAAACTTAATGCAAATATGTTTTGTTCAAAAACGTTGCCGTTACTTTTGATCTCCAGGGATAAAAAGAAATCATTGAGGGCTAAGTCAGCACTCTACGGCGGATAACCTATCAAATCTATGTTCTATATACTTAAAAACATACTTATTTCAGCTCATTTGAGAACTTGCTTTGTCGTGGTGCAGAATAATTCGTCTTCTTTAATTGGTTTCCCTAATTTTTCCGAATTCTACTGACAATCAAATGCTGGTGTGCCATTCAGAATTGACCGTTCTACGTTGTTCTAATAGAACGGTGGCGACATCCAGTTATTCCGAAAAAGCTGGCAACTGTTTGCTTCGTACTCGAACAACTTTTGTTAGATTTGGGTCATCTTGAAAAACGCATACGATCGATTGTTGTTTAGCTTTTTGGAGTGCTTGTCAAATTATATGGTATCCAACGCGAACAATTTTATTTGACGGTTAAATGTCTATGTAATATTGAATCAGTGGAATCAACTCCCAAGTATGACTCAATCTCACAGTATATCACATGCCGATCTTACAATATCAGTTCACGCAAAGCAAAGTGCGACCACGATTGAATTCTAAAACCCAGCCAAACATGGTGGTTGAAGATGGTGCTTCATCACCAAAACTCAAGAGAGTTGATGGGCATGCTAGTTTAGCATAGAAAATCATGGCACGAAAATGTTCACGATTTAATTGACGAAGTTATTGTTTAAAGTATCTGTAACCAGCATTCATACAACACGCGTTGAGTACGTTCACCATTAAAAATGCCAAACTTTACGAGGACAATATTAGATTTCACATATTCACATCAGTGTTGCCATACCCCAAAACTTAAGTAGCATCCCCTGTACAACAATTTTTTCTACCTTTGCAAATAAACGATTTACATTGGAAAGATTTTGGTGAATTGCAATTTGATATACATATCTGGCACTAATAGAAGATAATTGGTCAAACAAAATAGAATTTGTCCAAACTCTTTTGTCACATATATGTGCATATTTGAGTACGCACTGAAAATTAATACCTTATATAGTATTTTAGACAACTTTAAAAAGCACTGTATTATTTCGGCGCATAAAATTAATTTAAACTAATCTTTAAAGAAGGATTAATCATTATACTTGATAAATATAACCTTTTCATCCGTTTCTTTATTCTTAAATTTGTAGTAAAGGCTACAAACATCGATAATTTTCCTATTTCCCGCACAATATCACACTATTAAAAAAATATTCCAATCTGCGAAACAATACCATGGTTACTAGAATTATAATTATTTATCTAATATTTGCACAGTAGACATGCCCTTGCAGGTTGCAGGAATGTGCTTCAATATTTCAACACTGTACATATGTAGTTTTTGTAGACTAAAATAACAATAACAACTTCAGACCCAGCACGATTACAATTTCAGTTTTAAAATAAAAACAATCTATTTGGGAACCGTGAATCGAAAGTGTTTCAAAGTGAAACAGATCTCAAAACATCCATAAAACTAGTGTACTCTCTATTATGCGGACACCTTCGGTCGTCTCAAAATTGTCCGCTTGAAAGAGGTGTCCGCTCAAAAGAAATTGGCGGAAATTAATATAAGTACATATGTATGTATGTACACATGCAAACATAGAGGTTACGTGTAAGTATACCCCTTTAACTTCACTATTACTTTTGTATCTAACCTACATATAATCATAAACAGAAAGAAATACAACATATGTACATAATGTTGTAAGTACATAAATACTTTGTTAATTTTATATTAAAGACATATGTATATACATGCTAAATATGCTAAAAACTACAGCAGCTATAGCTTCAAAGTGTTGGTTCAATCAGATACCAACTCAAAACCTGTTGTATCATTATTCCAGGAGGTAAAAACTTTTATATTATATAAAATTGATAGTGCATCCTTATACGTTTTGATTGTACTCTCTTCATCATTATTAAACATGCAACGAATATTCGGCTGCTATTCGGTATTCGGCTTATTCGGCTACTTTTATCTTATTCGGCCGAATACCGAATACTTTTAAGTAAGATGATTTGTTGTAGTCAGGTATGTAATTGATAAAACAAAAATATATTTATTTTATAACAATCTTATTTTCCTGATATATTTTCGACTTCTAGGTCAATGACAACACTCTAATTCGAATAAAGATCAATTTTATTCGAATGAGAGTAGGAAAATAAGATAAGTACAAACAGGTCATAAAAATACATATATGTACTAATTTTATAATAATATATTTTTCTGGTAATCATTAAAGTACATAAACAACTTCCGTATTATATAAATTTACATCAAACGATCAAATAAATGTCTATGCACTTGAATTACGTAATGAAAATTTAGAAGTGGAAAATTATGGTTCAGAAAGATTAATTTCTCTACATTTTCAGGTAGTAGTTTACTCCTTTTTTCTCGTTCATGCGCCAGCCGAATACTTTTGCCTAAAATTCGCCTATTCGGCGATGAAGTCCGCAGAATATTCGGTATTCGGCCAAATATACTATTAATTGCAAGTCTAATCATTATCCATCATTTCCTCATTGAAACGGATTTCTTCTCGTTGCGAAATTCCACCAATATCAATGCTTATTTCAACATTTACCTCTTCATGCACTAAGTTATTATCAACAATTGTGTGTGCATCAAAATCACTAGTGTTTGCTTCAGATGGACGAAGTATTTTACAGGTTTCAGCAATAGCAGATAAGGGTACCTCATCTTCGGGACCAAAGGCACTTTAAAAATCTTCACAATACGTGAATCCAGCTCTCCGAAAGCAGTTTTCAATAAATTGTTAGAGAAGTCACTTGATTCCAGGCTTTCTTTATAAAATAAATAACGTCTAGTAAATTAATTGTTTTGGTTAAGTATTATAGATAATTAACCGAGTCCATTTTTGCTGAAATGTGTTTTAAGATTATAGATCTCCGCCAGGATTTAAAATTTTGGATAATTCTTTGATCTAATCGTTAACACATTGCGGTGGTATTGGGAGGAAGAAAAACTATTTTAATATTTTTAGATAGATCTCGTGAATGAGATGTAGCATTATCTGAAAAATTAAGATTTTGCATTTTTGCAACCCCATTTTCTTAGCGAATTCCTGCAAAATGTCGGTCATTATTTTACATGTTATTGATGATTTTTTATCAAATCGCCAAAGATCGGGTAAAGTGTTCAACTTAATTTTCTAAAAGGTACGAGGTCTAGCGGCTTTGCCGATCATCGGTGGGTTTTTTGAATGTCCAGGCATATTCACACAGACTAGAATACCGCTGGATAACCGCTCTTCAGCCATTTTTCCATCGGTACACTTTTCTCCCTTCAAGGCAAAGGATTTATCGGGCAGTGCACGGAAAAATACTCCCGTCTGTCGGCGTTGTACACGTCTCCAGGATTATAATTGTTAATCAAAGCCGAAGTTTCGCTTTAAAATAATATTAGGTCTATTTTTAAAACGTTCTAACCAACCAGATTGCGTATTTTTCAGAAATTCTGTGTTAATTGGAAATTGGTTATACTACCGCGCACTATTAGTGGAATGAATAGTATAATACCTCTACAGAACGTCATACTGTCACAACTAAGCGATCACTACCGCTTATATGTTTGTAACCGTCTGTGTTTAAACGAGGAGACGGATTTCGGAGAATTACCGACATTCTAGAAATTCATTTTCCGCTTATGAGAAAATAGAAGCACCAAAACTGCTATTATGGTGTGTCTGTGTCCGGTTAATAGAGAGTCCGCTTAAAAGAACACATTTTGATGTGTAAATCACACTATTTTTTCGGTCTTTGATAAACTGCCCGCTTATGAGGAGTGTCCGCTTATAAGAGGTGTCCACTAACAGAGAGTACACTGTATTTGGGTTTTCAATTCCTTGAGTTAGTATACCATGGCAGCGATAGTAGTAGATAAGTTATAGCTATTCCATAAAGTAAACATAAATGGTATAAAATACCTTGATAACTTGCATAGATTAAGGGAAGGCATTATTCTAATTATTAGGCAGTGCAAATGGAAAATAAACAATCTAAGGAAGCGACTGGTCTCCTTCCGTATAGGAATAATTTTCGGCAGCGGTCCATAAAACCGCAGCTACACACAATTGTGACAGCAGTCATGTACAAGTCTACAAGTTCTTTGTCTTAAACTAATCGACCACATAAAGTAGATATGCTTGAAGCGTGGCCGTTTAAAACACGGTCACCGAACAAGATAATTTTAAAAGAAATAAGGTGCTAAGTTATGACTCGATTTACGCATCACAAAGTCCGTCTTATACCGAGTCTTACGTTCAATTAAACAATACGAAATTGTTCAAAATGTGCTCAAAACTAATCATTGAGTTCACAATAATTGAAATTACACCAGAGAATATTTGCAATAATTAATCTATATGTAGCAAAGAAACATAGTAAGAAATGAATTTGTGAATAAATTTGTAAATATGTTTCCATACCAAACATCACACAACAGAATCATGTTGCGATAACTGTAAAAAAAAACATATCAATAAAAACAAATACAAACATTCTACTTACCCCATGCAGAAACCAAGTAGAGAAAGAACGAACTTTTACATAAAATGAAATGGTGTGCAAGCCACTACGTCAAACAGACTGTGTTAATTAACATAACACTTAAAACACACCTACCAATTGTTAGAAAATGCAAGTAAAATTCAAATGTCTTCACCATCATTGAAATTTTATGTTATAGTAGGTGTACATTTCTTAGAAAAATCCTGGTACGAATACTTCTGATTCCGATATTTATAGTTGTTGAAAAAGTTAATGAATCTTACATGAATTGAAGCTATGTAATATAAACGATGTTCTATTTAACACAACCGCAATACTATGTAGCTCTTGAATACACTTTTAAAAAAATGCTTTTTTATATGAGAACTATTATATCAAGATACAGGAAACGTATTCGAAACTGCTTTCTAGTTTTGGCGGACAATCTAAAATTTCAATAAGAGAAACTAAGATGCGAGCCATAAAAAAATGTTCTGCGGACACCATGAACGAGTGAGATAGACATATCAGTCACGTGTGAGCTTAGAGAACTTATACTAACCTCCAAAGGGTCATCCACAATCACAAGTCAAATTGACAAGTTGAAAATACCTCTGCGTCACCTTTGTGTTATTTAATAATGGCTTTTGTAGTTACAGAATATCAGAAACACTATCTGGTTGAGATTTATTTTATTTATGGCAGTAAAATTAATGATGAATGTGTTTATTCTGGGAGGAATGCATATCAAAATTTTTAGCAAGAATTTGCAGATATTCTTCTAGCCTACGATCATTTTTACAGACCTATTCGCCCCAACAGCAGTACATTCACAGACAATTGGAGTTTGGTCAGTTATTTGCCAAACAATGGTGGTTGGACCTGGTAAACAGCAGCCAAAAATGCTTCGATCTTAAGAATATTAAATAGTGAACACTACAGAACGGAAATCTTGACACTTTTCGTAAATTCATACGTTGCACGACGATGAACTACAAGAAGGCTACTTCCAACAAGATAGAACTCGAATAGACACTACCGATGAAGTTATGTATTGGTTTTAAAGAGATTTTTTAGGAGATCGCCTTATTAGTTAAAATACGCAAATAATTTGGGCACCACGTTACTGCGATTGTACTTGAAAAATTCTATTTTTGCAACTAGTGTATTTGATCTTAACAACCTGCAACAAAGGGCCAGTAATAAGGTCGAAGAAATATGCGTTGGATCTTACAAAATGTCAGTAATTCAGTGAAAAGAAAAGCTTTACACTGTATAGACGAAGGCCATATAACATATCTCATTTAAATATTGTTTCCATTTATTGTATGTAGAATTAATATTGTAATTTTTTTCATTTACATAATGGAATAAAGGCTTCCCCGAAAACCGTAACGACAAGCTCTAATGAAGGACTACTGGCAATTATTGAATTTCTCCGATAAAAAAACGGTTACTTTCAGAATCAAAATATTCACATTAAATGAAAAAAAAACAATGATTAATAAACGCCAGCCAAATCTCAGATATAACTGATTTTATTCTTGGCTTACTTTGAAAACTCTTTTCGTGGGTCAGTTTGAACTCAATCGTTTACGCATAATGATTCGGTAGTTCAGCCGCCCACTCTTTGTAGAACATTCAAACAACATATCAAGTCATACAAAAAAAATAAACTAAATATATACAAAACAAAATAACATAAATGCACAAAAATACTAAACTTACTAATAGTCGACGTTTCGTTACAAATGATTTCTTCAAGAGAAAAGGTATACCCTGCCAAATATCACGGTAACTCGACATGTGAACTACGCTAGACAGATACAATTAAGCTAGTGCTTCAACTATTTCAGAGTAAAATATTTCATTTTTTAGGGAGTCTTCTTGAAAAAATGGCCGCTAGAGTATACCAATATACAGATAAATCTAATTCTGGGTAATACAGGTATATCCTGAAGGCCGTCAGATGATACCTCAAAGGCCGAGGATTCCACACGGTAGTAAACGGAACGCAGACCTTAGAGAGACAAATGCTGGCCGCTGTTCCACTGTTCAGCATGTACATATGTCGCAGATATCCCCAAACCGATCAACCAGCAAGTATTCAACGCCTTCGACGCGGCTGATACCGACATAGTGGCAACTTCGAGGAGTCCTGAGATCACAGATTAGGTCGCTCAAGCGCAGCTGAATCAAATCGAGGAATTCATTGGCTCATGCGGTCTGACGATCAATCCGAGAAAAACGCAAGCAAATGCATTTAGTGGCAGACGACAACCCCTGTCCCTCTACCCTACGGACGGAAATCTAATGGATCTAATGGACATCTTATTCTAACTAACAATAAACTTGATCCCAAAAGGGCTGTACCTAACACATATCCGCCCAATCCTAAACTATGCCAGTCCAGCTGGGACCACGGCAGCTCACTCATACGATTAGTATTTGCGCAAAAATGTATGGGGTCCACCAACCATCGCACTACAACCAAAGCACTTCAATAAACGTGATCCGATGCAATATATCTGAACACTAACCCTATTTTCTGCTTTATGATTTTAGGTATTCAACAGCAGAGGAGATACCGAATGAAAACTCCAAACTTCCTAAAAGAATGACACCTTAGAACCACCAGAAATACAACGAGAGGCTCACTCATAATGTATATCCTATATAGGCAATGAACGATTCCAATAATGCCCGTTACTTCTGACGAGGGACATATTAAGACTAAGTAACTAATTAACATTGATTGACAACCATATATCAAGCTGATAAGTTGAATATTTGCAATTTACCACCTAGTCCCATTATGATCATTCTTACACAAACATTTGCCGTTTTGTGTAACTATTCGAGAAAAGAGTATGGAGAATAAATATCATCATACGTATGTATAAAACAATAGAAATAGCAACGGTGGCAAATAGCGCTAGAGCAATGACAGATATGTAAGTACAGTAGACAGCACTGAAATCGACACGGTTATGTGTCGGTTCAAAATTTGGTGAATCTCATTAGCAGTGTAGAGAGAACTACGCTACCTAACCTAGGTACCTGTACCTAGGTACAGTAGACAGCACCGAAATCGACACGGTTATAATAATAATAATAATAATAATAATAATAATAATAATAATAATAATAATAATAATAATAATAATAATAATAATAATAATAATAATAATAGTAATAATAATAATAATAATAATAATAATAATAATAATAATAATAATAATAATAATAATATTTATTGCCATTTGCTCATTGAAGAGCATCGACATTGTCAGTGAGTATATAAATATAAATATGTGTCGGTTATGTGTCGGCTCAAAATTTCGTGAATCTCATTAGCAGTGTAGAGAGAACTACGCTACCTAACCCACCTTAAATTAGGATCCGTACTTACATACGTTATAATAGATATTTCTGAGTATACATAGCTGCCTACTTTCGGCCAGTGGAATCAGATGAAAACCAGTATGTAATGATCATGATTGTATACATTATTGTCACATTTCGTAATCCTCTTGTCGTTATAAATCGTGCTTTATTTAGGGTTCGTTTGATTGGATCATAAATTTGACGTTTGACTAGCGCCAGACGTTCAGAATGCAAGCCGAAATAAGCAATTTAATTAGAATATTAACGGATCAAGATTGTAATAATCCGGATTACATGATCGCGATTTACGAATATACCAGAACTAAACGACTTATATAAAGAAAATCTGAAAACGCTATTTGTGGTAACATAGGAATACGTTAGATATTCCACGAAATATGTTTATGTAAGACAAATTTTAAATATTTACATAAAAAATACCGCAAGAAAACATATAAGGCGTTCAATAATTTAAAATAGTACCTAACGAGAGAAGAAATAGAGATACAAAATATAATAAGACGAAAGGTAAAACAAGAAAGGAACAGTGAAAACCAAGTAACAATAGGATTTTCGAAACTTGTGGTGGACGGTCAGAGCTGGAATTGGAACATACGGGAGAATATGCTTCGCAAACCAGAAAGTAATAACAGGAAAAAAGGGCGAAAGCAAGTGTAGGTTGAATAATGAAAGAGAAACATATCAGACGGGATATTGAAGATTGAAATGGAATTCGAAAAACAAACAACAAAATAATAGTAGTACATATGTACATATGTATACGGCCTAAACGAAGACGAGCCAGCTAAACAAAAGAGTTATGGGAACAATTAGAGGAGACAGCAGAAGATATACCAGGAAGATTAATAGTTATGGGAGAGTTTAATGAAAGAGTTGGCAAAAGGGAAACAACCGGAATACACGGAGGAACAATAAGGAACAACAATGGTAAAAGACGATCAATTTCAGCATTAATAATAACTTAATAATCACAAACTCATCCTTTGAACACAAGGAAATACACAAATATGCTAGAGAAATAAATAATAGAAATGATAAATCAACTATTGATTACGTAGTAATAAACCGAAACTACAGAACGGATGTTCAAAATACGACAGTGTGGAGGGGACCAGAAATATTATAATATTTAGGCCACCACTTGCGAATGACACTAATAAGTATTTTAATCGCAAAAAACGAAAAAGATCTACAGAACAAAAACCGAAAGATAAAGAATTAATAAAAACTAATAACACTAATTAACACCACCGAAAGCAACTACCACATATGGGGACACATTAGAGACTAAAATTAAAGAATTAAGTAACTTAAATGCAGACACTAACTTGGACTTACTCTGGACCAGTATCAAAACTAAAATATTGAAAGTTGCACAGAAACGTGCGCAATCGCATGAATAAATCAGTAACAAAAAGCAAACAAGCTGGTGAAATACGAAAGTGAAAGCAACCGTAAATCAGTAGAAACATATGTAGAGGAACCAGGTACAAAAGTCGTGGGAGAATCTTGGCGAAAAAATTACATGTGACAGTCATAGCAACCAGAAGTCATTCTACAAGGTGCTAAAATCTCTCAGAAGTGATAAAAATTACAGCAACAAATATCTTAAGTCAAAGGATGAAGAAATATTTTAAGGATATTATTAATACAAATCAAACCATGCGAGAACAAGAAGAGGAAAACGAGACAAATACAGAATCGGCAGACGAACAAGATCAGAGAATAAACATAGAAGAAATAGAGGAAACAATAACAAAAGTAAAATTAGGAAAAACAGTAGGCCATGACAATGTAACATCAGAAATGATAAAAAACTTGGAAGAAAGAAGTGTTGAAATTATAACAAAACTGTTTAACAGAATATGGACGGAAGAGAGAAGATCAGAGGATTGGGAAATAGGTAAATATACTACTACCAGCCTTTAAGAGGGGTGATTATCGAGAGTGCATGAATTATAGAGAAATAACCATTTGATTTGATTTGATTTAATCGCAGACAGGGTACGGATCAGGTCTTTGCATCATTCCCTTAACACCGCGGTCTATAGCCAATTGTATTATTCCGTGCCTAGTGAGTTTCTTTACGTAAACAGGTTAGTCCCCTTGACTATGTTTAATAGCCTGTATAGTAAAATCTGTTTCCGATACATTCGGTAGTTAGATAGCTCGTTCCAAAAATGACTGTCTCCGTTGTACCAATGCAGCGCATTCAAATACAACGTGATAGGCTATTTCCTCCTCCTCACTGCATAATCTGCATATACAGTAAAACCTATGACTAGCGGCCACTAAAAAAATCAAAATTGTTGGCCGTCATTCAAAGGTGTCCGCAAAAGACAGGGAATGGGTATTACTTACGCCAAATTCCAAGCAAATATTTTCACATGATAGCTATTATTTTTCTTTTAAAAATAAAATTCATTTGGACATTATTTTAAATGATTTTATTTAAACTTAAAATAGAGAATACGGAAGCACATACAGTGTGTCCCCGGATAGGTGAAACGACTCTTATAAATGAGAAATAATTTTTGATTTAAATTATCATTTATTGTGGTTTAGCCCTGCTTGGTTAAAGACTAATTTCTAACATATTTTCATGGTTTGAAAAACAAGTTGGCCTTGACAGTGAAGGTAAAACTAGTTTC
>SMLS01074567.1:0-19345 GCA_004785975.1 Popillia japonica | reverse complement strand
TCCAATACATGGACTGCACGACATATGTATGTATAGTTAAAACTAAGATCAAACCACTGAAACGAAAAACAAGAACATACATCAAGGCTGCAGCGGTACTCGAAACGTGTTATCTAGCCAAAAAGTACGGCTTATGTATTTGCATTCGCTGGCGCCATTTAGATTACAGATAGTTATGATAACCCACACATGCATAAATATTTCTTACTAACGTTTTTGTTTTGGGCATAGCGTCAAGAGGCGTGTGGGCATCTAGTTGTAAAGAGAGAGGGCCGTAAACTCTTGTAAACCTACGACGAACGCGTGTTTTACCGGGGATTTATTAAAATTAGTAGGCGTCCTTTAACAACGCGCCAAAGATAGTATCTCCAATGTATACAAGTAGGTATACTTTGGGGGCTTTTCAATTCTTTCTTAACTCTATATATAGGTAGACTGGATACGCTGTAAAAAAGTACTCTATTGCAATGCATACCACGTTTTATATTCGATAATTATTTTAGATTTATTGATTCGTGCGATCAAATTATCAAATACCAGGTCGATCCTCCAACCATAAATAAAATCCTTTGCAGTCGACACCGCATTATTTGGAACTTCTGTAATTGGTTTTAAGACTTGAATTCATTATTATATGCGTGTAATTATGCACTTTGCTCTAGGCCAAAAATTTGAATGTATAAACAGATGGATGAAACACAGAGAAACATGGAATTAGAAACTTTCAGTAAAACATCTGCAGCACTTTCAGACTTAAATATAATTTGTTTTACTTCACGGTTTATCTCCATATGTATTTGAATTATTTTTTGTCTCACTTGGCGTATTTCTTCTAAATCAACCAGTTCTCTTCGTTGGCGGTTTCAATGTTCCATCTTGTTATTCTAATCCAAATCTACATATTAGCTAAAAAAAGTGTACAGTCTTCGAGGATGTTGCAATTTGCTGAATTTGAAGCAATATATCACGGTGCTGAACTGTAGTAATAGATTATTCTATCTTGGCCTTGCCAATTTAAATAATACTATGTATTTCCATTGTTCGTAATTGGGTACCGCTTGTGATGAAGGATTCGTGTCACCCTGCAATACCAATTACAGTTTCTTATACGATAACTTCTGCTTTTCCTATCCCAAGTATTACACGTTATGATTTTCGAAGACCTGACTCTAGGTAGCTTGGACGTCTTTGGCTGACTCATTAAAATAGTTGAAGAAATGTATGATTTTTATAGAGTACTATACAAAACTTTTGATGATTGTATTCCTAAGATTTCAGGTGTTAATGGCGCAGCGTTATATATATATATAACGCATTTTTTGCTTAAAGTATAAATTTGAACGCATCAGGCAATCGGCATTATCAAAGACATCGTCTAGAATGTTATGAATAAATTCCAAATATTTGTTTCCTGTCAACGTACCACTGTAAAACACTGGACCATCGACTACCGAACCAATGAACCCGTTCTGGCTGCTGTCATAAAGGATAGTCTCAGCATAATATTCGCTAGTCTTTATTGAATTTTTACGACATACAATGTATGCTTCAAACATATCGCATTTCTCCAAGTGAAGAAATATTATAACGAAATACTAAAACACTAAGCACCGAAAGTAAACCAAAAATACCCAAGAAAATAAATAGAAACACAAAATCAAAAAAAAACTGTTTTTAATAACTAAACGTGCGAAAGATTTATACTCAGCACGTTACTGACAATTACAAAGGCATACTATTTTGTTCTGTTTCAAGTAAAACAAGCCTACTATTGATTTTACAGAATGTAGTAGTGCAGTGTATCTTATCAACTATAATCCACCATAACTACTTTATTATTCGTTTTAAGGAAATAGTGTATTGAAACGTTTATGTTACAAAGAGAGCTAGAATTCGGATTTTTTTAATACAGAGTGTTCCATTTAAAAAGAATATGAATTTTGCAATTTCTCGAAATTGCGTTGTTCAATTCTTCTTTCATAAACTGCATGTTAATCCATGCTAAAAACATTAATACTTTTGCTAAATTAACCTACTTTCTAGAATCAATAATAACTTAGATAGCAAAGATGCGCAGTTAATTTGGATCAGTCTCTATACACACATATACAATGCGTTCATAAATGTTTGAGATGAGGGTACTGGGAGATATATGAAGGAGATTGGTACTGGCAAAAAATAATTCCCTTACATTAACTTTAAAACTGTGAAGTCTTACTTTACTGAATTAAAATATCTTCAATAGCTCTTAAAAGAACAGGTTTTTAAACTATACCAAACAAAAAAAAAGAACGACAAAGAAGAAGCAATATAAATTTTAAATGAAATTGAAGAGAACCTAATATAAACAATATGAGAACCGATCTATGATATGTATGTATAATGATAGGGGAATTTATTTTACTGCCAACTTAAATTTCTAATTTCGCGCCTTTAATTTGACTGTGATCTCAAACATTTATGAACACATGATATACGTAATTTTCATAATACTTTCGCTTTTATGTCACCTTTACAAGACGGCTTCTTTCCAAGGCGATCTGCCGTTACCAGTCTAGGATTTTTTTTGCAATATATTCGTCCAACGTCATCGACAATGGAGTATAAGTAGATGTTAAATATACAGATTTTTCCAAAGCTTTTGATAAAATGAATCATGTTTTGTTGAAGAAGTCATACTGTTGTGGTTTTGGACCTTGTCCTCTACAGTAAATAGAAATTGTACTGCTCCGATGCAAGGAATTATATTTCCTTCAACTACTACTGTTTACACTATTTCTTAACTATCTACTAGTAACGTTCTCATGGTTGGTCTTAGGCCAAATGACCTTAACTATATCCGTAAGTAATAGTAGCATCGATGACATATTAAGGTTGTAAAGGAATCTCGATACTATTGAAAAATGGTTCAAGGATAATTAGCTTTCGTTGAATGTTAAGAAATATGTATTACCAAATGACGTTCACGCGCAATATCACCAGATACCAGTCGCAACTTTCTACTTCATTTTGGGCAGATATTGCACAGAATAGATTCAATAAAAGATGTTGAAAGAACATTCGATGTCCGTTTATCGTTTAACAATCATATTGAATAATTTTTTTTGTCTGCCTCTAGATCTAATAAAAATTTTAAGGATTACTTTGCGTTCGTCGCCAGTAAGTTAGAATATACATCCATTGTTTGGTATAAATTCTGTGATGTACAGCAATTTTCTAACTTATAGAATAAATGGATACCTAGAGCAACCCGTAGATTACAGCCAATTGTCGGAATTATACAAGATACCATCATTACAACATTAAAGACAACTATACAGTGCAACTTTCCTACATAGAGTAAGAAATCTTGTTGAATGTCTAGACCTTTTCTCCAACTTAACGTTTTAAATACACAAGCGTCCATAATTATTTGCCCACCCTTACTAAAACGTAGTTTTGAGTGAAAACACCGATTCAAAAATGAAACTATTTATTCTAATGGTTAAATACGTATCAATACGCAAAATAACAACAAAATTCTGGATAGAAAATAAACGAAAACAACAAAATAATTAAATATTGTGCTCGTCTATATGACTTCCTTTCCGCTGAATAATTTCTTGACACAATCTGGGCATTCTATTGATTAATTTCGACAATGTCAATGGGGCTATTTGTTTCCACGCTGTTTGTAGTTGATCCCGCAAAGTTCTTGTAGATGTAGCAGCCGATTGTCTAATTTGTCGGTCGAGATGGTCCAATAGAAGCTCGAAGGTTGATGTCTGGACGGGGCTACGGGCTATTTCATAATTGTCAAACTTCCACCATGTCCTATTTGATTGAGATAATCATGCCATAACTTCGAGGTGTCTTTCAGATCATTATTATGCATCTTCCCGGTGGAATGGCGTGCTCTTCCGAAATTTTTTGGTAGTGCTCTTTGTTTAATATCCCCTCGATTCGCACTAAATCCCCTACAGTAGTCCTGGCAAAATACTCCCAAATCATGACCCAATCTCCTCTATGTTTAACTGTAGACACTACACAGGATTCAGCTAATCGTTCTCCATCTGATCTGCGAATAAATATCCTTCTTCTCGAACTAAAAACCTCAAATTTGGACTCATTGGTCTACAACACACTTTTCCATTATTCGATGGTATAACCTTTATGTTTTCGTGTCAAATGTACCTAATCGTTTAGATTTATTTTGCTTGCGTAACAAGGGCTTGTCAACAGCAATTCTTCCATGTAAACCAGTTTTATTTAAGCGCCTCTTAACCGTGGTCAGACTGATTACTTTCTGGCGGTGGCCGTTCGGTTTGGCGGCAATTTCTGGCGCTGTTTTGCGGTGATCTCTTCTACTGATTAAAACGATGTTACGATCTTTTGCCGGGGTTGTAGTTTTAGGACATCCTAGCCGTTTGTTTTTTAAAATACTGCTAGCACTAGTACTTTATGTACTTACTATTGTGGATGCAGTTGTACGAGAAAATAATATATTAGGACTAACAATAAGCTATATGCAAATATACAGGTGAGCAAATATTATGGACGTTGGTCTATGAACCTCATTAGTCATCTCGTGCTGTCTTTTCCATACAACATTCTCCGCACCAACCTTGTGGTCCACTCATTCATATATTATTATTTTTTAAATTAAATTTACATTTTTTTATACCTTGCAATTTTATTTACATACACATGTAAATACACATACATATTAAGATATACATATAAAATACATATTGCATTTTTTAGATAATGTTTCTTTTTGCAATTTTTAATTTTCAACTATTGTACGTGCTAAAATAAATACCTACAATTTAAATATGTGATTCAAATGTTATCTTATAGATAAATATTTACAAAATTGGATCGTATATACACCTATACATACCTATGCGAGTCGTATATTTGTTGAAACTATTTTGTTAATTCCTGCTAATTTTACTAATACGAAGTTGTATAGTTTAATATTTTAGGAATGTTCCAGATGCATATATCTCTCATTACTTAAAACACCTTATATATGATGTAAAAACAATACAATTTGCAATACTAATATTAAAGTTAGAGATACTACAATTGAATGTGCAGCATCAGTACCAATACCAGGTACCAATAGAGTTATAGCGTCTCCATTTCTGTTATCAGTAGCATCCGATAAGTCCTTACCAATTCCACCATTACAAAGATCTGTTTGACATGCTTTATAATAGTTTCTGTATGTTTCGTCTTCAATAACTTGATTTATGAACGTTGGAGTGTCCACGCAAGTACGAAGGAGCGATTGAATTGTATCTTTTGGATCCTACGGAAATATTAAAAAATATAAATAATATATAAATAATGTTTGTTAAGTGTAGGCTTTTACAGTCGTCCATTGAACTAGTGTCACCGAGTTTTACCGTCGTCGTTGTAAAACTTGACATTTCGCTGAACATATTCGCTCTAAAGATAGCCTTTAGTAAACTTCTGAAGATGAGGGCAGCTTGATCGGCAAAACGTCAAGTTTTACAATGACGACACAGCAAAACCGAAAGACACCACTTCAATAAATAATATTTGCTTAGAATTCCAATACTACGTGTTAGTAGTAATTTCCTAAGAAAAATAGTAATACTATTCAAGTGCGGACTTTTCTAATTAACTTACTTTGTCAGGTACAACACAGTTATAAAAGGAATTAATTAATAAATTAACAGTTAATCAGCTGGAATAAATTATTCTTCAAAAATCATTTATAGGTAACTGTTATATTGGTTGCCTGATATTTAGCTTTGTTGGAAGGTTTTTAACTATTCTCCTATTTATATATTTTATTATAAGATTATATTAAATATTGATTACTTATTTAATATAGTTACTTACTAAATAGTCCACTCGCACTGAAATACAGTATTTTTTATCACAATCCGTTATACCAGCGTTATCTGGATCGGTTAGACAACTTTGGTCCGTCTCTTCGTCTGTCATGGAGCATGTGTAGCATTTTAAACCTAAAAATGATACTTAGTTTTTAATTTTGTAATTAAGGCTGATGTCTATCGATATATTTATTTTCTGTTTTTATCTGGATTATCTAACAATGTTAACAGCTTCGTCTTACCTTCAACTCCAGCACAATATTGCAAAAGAAACGGAAGTATGATTAATATCCTCATTTTTGACGAATTCAATAAAATAGATACTTTGTACAAACAACAATAATATTAAAGTAAATTATTTTAAAAGCAAATGATAATTTTGATCAGTAGTATCTGTTATCTGTAAGATTAAGCGATATTGAATGGAAAAGAAATGTGTTTCGGATTTCATCGCAACAGGGGCAAAAAAATACTTCGCCGATATGATTGTAAAGTATGTTTGAATAGTGTCGTTTTTATAATTAATTTGTCCACTTGAAATGTCCTCAACATTTTTTTAATCCAACGGAAAGGTAAATTAAATGAGTTATTCAAGTAATAAATGAGTAATATAGATGTTTTATTGGAATAAACCAACATTTTTAGGAATATCGTAGAAGCATCGGTTAAATTTAAAAATGAGCGATAATTCAGCTATGTCGAAAAAAATAAGTTTTCACTATTCCGGATGTTTAGACGAATTGGATCTAATATTCTAGTGTCAAATTTCGAATAACCAAAGGCTACAATTAAATTATAGAAATAAGGTTGTGTACAAAATAAGGTCCTCGTGAGTTAACCCGCTGGAAAATGAGATTCATCCATGAACACTTGTCTATGCCGAGAAAGTACGAGCAAATTATAATTCACCTACATATGTACAGTGACTCACAGCCAACATCGTACAGCTTATTAAAATATATGTATTCTATATGGATGGAGATGGCTCGGTTATGGTATGGAGGTGTATGTCCGCCGCAGTAGTAGGCAATTTACAATGTATAGATGTTACAATTCATAAATGGCAGTATTTACATGTATTAAAACGAAACTTTAAAGGAAGTGCCAAAAATTTAGGTATTGCAAAAACTGTTCTTACGCGGATAACGATCCAAAACATTCCTCATACCTTGCAAAAGAATGGCTGTTTAGAATTGCCCTAAAGTGTTGCAAACTCCTAACCAATCATCTGACCTATGTGTCATCTAATATTGATGGGATTATTTGGAGAAGAACATGCGCAAACACGTAATTTCTAATAAACATCTGCAAAAGATTATTGAATGGTACAAAATACCATCTATATTAACAGAATAATTAATACAATCAATGCCATCACGGCTAGTAGAGGTGAAGAAAAGTTGAGGATATCCTGCCAAAGATTCATTTTGAGTTTTAAAAATAAAAACATCACTAGAATTAGAGTGTATGATTTTGGCTATGACCTGCCTATGTCTAGGCTAAAGATTTTTTTCTATCATTTGTTCAGAATTAATTTTGTTGCTTTTGTATATTTACAGTGAAAATGCACATTTATTTATTATTATTTTTTGTTAATACTTACGTTGTTAGATTAAAATAAAATTTATTTTTCCCTGTTGCTGTATGATTTTGACTGTGAGTCACTGTACGTACATACTTTCCCACCCTCTTTGCAGTTGCTATTATTACCTCTACACACTGGCTACACTTGGTTCACGATTCGAAGACGTGCACGTCATGAACGGAATTTTCGGAATCTCCAACACAGAAATAACAAAACACCCATGAAAGTAAAATATTAATTAATATTGTTAATTGTTAAATACAAATCCCGCCTACAAAACCAGCGATTTTAACCTCTCTTGAAATAAATTCAAATGTAATTTCCTTCGCACTGACGTCATGCGCGGCTTTGAGAATATTTGGTTCTGAAACAAGCATACCTCTATCTGTGTATCCTGGTTGCATAGCTAAAAGAGGTCACGTGGGTTTTGGTATTAAGTGAAAGCATTGCAGAAGTTGATTTATAGTCTTGTATGTATGTTTGTAAACCAATATACCGAAATGTTAAATCAATTCTACAATGTCAGCAAATTGTTGCTTCTTCTTGTGCACTTTGGAATCGGTAAAAAAGTCGTATCTGTCGCCATCGACGATCGATATCTGATTCAAGATTTTCGCGATTACATATCGATTTCCATGTCTAAGATAGTGCCTTTTCAGTTCAATGCCCTGCGGAGATAAGAAAAAAAGGACAAAGCGCTTGGACCTCAGCGAGCATGGTCACCCGATATTAGTGGTTGCCTAAAATAAATAGATTTAGAGTAGTAAATCCGACAGAATTCTTACAGAAAATTCTGGATGTGCGTTTCATTTCCAAGAGACTCTATACGCAATGGTAGATAATTTCTTGTAAATCTTCTGAATTGAATATTTTCATTTGGTCGTTTAGCTTTAGCGAGCCAGTCAATTTCCACTTTACTGTTTTTATTAAATATGTTTGTAATCTATTGTTAATGAATGCAAATTAATTCTGGATGAAAATAATGGTGATTGCTATATTTTCAATTAAATTAAATATAAAAAAATAATGTATGGTACATAAATAAAACGAATTATCTGTAAAACTCATAACTAATAACCAAACCAATAATATAATAATAATATGATTCAACTGTAGGCTATTGATTTAGATCCAACTTATTGAAAAAAACCGTAGAAAATCGAATGCAAAGTACTGATATATAGATGAAAATCACTCTAAACATTATTCGAAGCGAACAACCGGATAACTTATGGCGCATAATCCTTTTCGCGCTGGCATATAATTTAGAAATGTAAATCCTGCAGCGGCTGCCCAACTTTTATCCGTTAGACTTTCAGATGTGCAAGAGTGAATCCGCCGATAGTGTTATACCTACCTTTAGTTTGAAGAATGATCGTATTATTCCTTCTCCAATATCTTCGCACGGAGAAATTTAAGACGCCTGATAAGAACGTATCGAAGAAGGAATGGGGGCGTACAGATCGGTAGGAAAAAAGGAGCTGGGGTCGATGCGGCGAAGACAAAGAGTAAGCTTGAATAAGGCGCGAGAGAAGAAGGTGAGTGTGTATGTATGTATGTGTGTGTTTAATAAAAGTGCGAGATTTATTGAAGTTTGCACTTCTATTTTCGTTTTTCAGCGTTTTATTAAACACTTTTTCATCTTGATACATTTTAATATCGTAATGTCGTAAATTTGAAAATTTAATATTCTCATATAATATATTAGTTGGTGAAGCGATTCTCTCACTGTCTAACTTTACATTGATGAATCATTCGAAGATAGAAAGTAATAAGTTACGAGTCAGCGCCTAAGAAGCCTTATTGCTTTGTGTGTCGGTGGGTAAGGAAGAATTTATTCTGAACATTAAGTTATATTTCACCTTAATAACTTTATAATGTTATTAGATTGATGTCAGGAATAAGATTTATGCATATATTATACTTTATGTGTTGCTGTAACTTAAGTCACACGACAAATTAATTATTTTAAGTAATAAATACAACACGAGCATCTTATTCCAATGATAAATGCTTTACGTTAAGAATGTTACGCTTTTCATTATGATTACATACAAAATTAGTGAAGGAATACTAGCATTTAATAAGGATGTACGCTGTTTATGTACATATGTTTGTAATGAATTTTTATGATTGTTGTTTTATTACAACATTTTCTGGCTCTAAATAATCTTGTGTTGTTAATTGTGTTTCATCACTGAATAGTAGCTCGATCATAATAAGGATTTAGCAAAACGTACCGATATTACTTACGTGGCGTAAATAAGATTGGAACCCCCCGATTGTTGTTGAGTGTTTTTTAGTAAATCTAATGCAGCATTTGCTAGATCATAGGATTATGAATGAGTTGTTCATAATATGCTGCAAAGCTCGTTTCTTTGCCCATTTTATCCCATATAGAATTTCCAAGTGTACATAACATAGCAAAGATAGTTGTATTAAAAACAGTGATAAATTGTAGGAATACTTTAGGAATAACTGTTAATAATTGGAAAGATCGAAACAACTGGGAGCTGAAAACCAATATGGCTTCAGAGAAGACCGACATACAGTCAATACTGCAAAAATAGTAATAAATCATCCTAGACGTGATAGGCGTCCTTAACAGCGCTTTGTGGCAGGGGATACTTGGCAAACTGCGTGACAGAGGTGCACTCTCTTTCTAAAGTAATGTCTACCCCAGCCAACGGGTTCATATCAATAACGTCTTCCAATGGAAGTACTCTCCCCGTCGGGTGACGTCGGTTACCCAGCATTGCTACAACCAAGGTCGCCCGACAGCTAGAATACGTCCATTGAAAGGTATTATTGATATGAACCCGTTCTCTGGGGGCCACATTACTTTAGAAAGAGAGTGTACATATATGTAGACGAAAAAATATCCAGCTAGTAAGACGCGGGATTATTTGTCTGATTGGGAAAATATGCTAGAAGCTGGCGACTGTGATGTAAAAAACATTGAAGTTAGTACCCACAAGGGTCGGTATTGAGACCAGTCTTATGGAACATCTTGTAAGAATGTCTGCTGGAGATGGAAAACCCTAACAGGGTCTAGTTAATAGGTTCGGGACAGGGCCGCAGAGGTTGGTGGTGGATATAGTAGTTACTCTGCCACTAAGAATAACGAGGCAGTTAGAAGAGAAGGTACAGTAACTACCAACTAAAACAGAATTTTTTTTTAATTTATTTATTGAGCAATACTGTGTAACATAAATACATACAATTTTAACTTAAATCAAACAATGGCAAAACTTGTTGTTCTTACTACTAAAAGAAAACTAAAACAAGTAACCTATAGCGTCTGAGGGTTGACGGTAACGCCAAACAGCGCTAGAAAGTGTTATTGGGTGTGGGAACGAGATTCCCTGGCTTAGTAGGCTTGTCTTTGCTGATCACCTAAACAAGACAGCGAAAGTTGGAACCGACCGTGACAGCGCCTGTTAGTCTAATACCAAATGTCAAAGAATCAAGAACATGGAAATGGAGAATCTTAGCGAACGTAGTTTTTGCCCAGATGTTATAGGCAATTTGGAAGAGCATAGAAGCCCTATCATTAACTGTAGTGGATACGATAATTCAACAATGAAACACAGAAGCTGCAGAATCTTTAAAACAAAAACGAGAGAAGAGAGAGAAAAGAGTGAACCAGAGAAATTTACAGATGATAGACTTACAGACTTATATCTGATATCGAGAAGTGGGCGGAAAAATTGTTTGGCGACGGTTACTGTCTAACCCAGACCATTTCGGGACGCAGCTGTTTCCACCGCTATCCTTATCAACGAATAGAAACACATACTGAGGAATGCGTAATGCCGGCAATTTGGATACAGACCTTAATAGAATCGGAAGAAGGATAGGAAGATAAGATCAGAAGCATAATAGAGTCCAAAGAATTGTTGATGAGGTCTTACATCAACACTGCACCTAGTCCGACGAGTTCAAGACTTACCTATATAGTTTATATCTTCCTTTCTCTTAATATTCAATCATTTAACAGTAATTCGATATAGTTTAGATTAAATTGGAGCTAATATTTCAGCAACATTCTGTCTACCTTTCACTTTCACCAACTTCTTTGTTGCGTTTATTATATGTAGGTTGTATCTTGTTATTATGAAAAACAGCACGCTGAACAAAAAAAACGTTTTTTTTTACATTGGGTGTGTTATCTAAATTTATAATTTAATTTGCTTCATCGCAAAGCACGTCAAGAATAAAACTCAAGAAATATGAAAGAACGTACTGAAATGACGTGTAGGTATTTCACTTTATACCGTTTTAATTGGTATACGAAATTTAATTTGTTCCGCTTGTATCCAGTTACTCTTTATCCCACATTTCGACAGAAATTGCTTTCTCCTAAAGCCGGGCTTTGTTTATTTTTTATTTCCAGAGATTTCCTTTAGATTAAATTTCCAACATCGAGTTGTTTTCCTTCCCGCCTTGAATACGTTTTGCGCAAATTAGAATATATGCCAACATTAGGATCCGCTGCTTGTCTCCCCATGTAAATATTCTCACAAAATACGAGTTAGAAAGACATTTTGCGCGTGGATATACGGTACCCAAGGAAAAATCACATTACTGCGATGTTATGAGGGGTAACGAAAATTTATATATTCATAAACTTAAATAATTTCGGTTTTGAGGAAATAATGACGGTACGCTACAATTTGTTACACATAAAGTACAAAATTATGTTACTGTTGTAAATGGTGTGCGCAATATAACATTCATTTTGAATTAAGTTCAATAGACATTTAAACGACATGAAATATACACTGCGTTCAACAATGATGGAAAGATATTTGAATCACAAACGCTTTTTAATGTTTGGAAGTTGGCGCTTCTACAAACAAGCTATACCGTAAATAATCAGTACTGTTTTTCTGTTTATTTTGATTTTCCACATTTTTGTTTTCATCTATTTAGTTTGTTATTTCACTTCTTATTTCCACAAAAGCTTTTCTTATTTCCACTTTTTTGTTGTAGCGTACCTGTTATTGGTAAGCGATGAAAAAGTTGCAGTAAATTTGTACAAATATAACAATATACGCTTTTAGGTTAATAATGGTTTTCACGGATTTGCTCAACTATTGTCCGAAAATACGCAATATTGAAGGAATATGTGACTATTCCTATCCAAATTGCCACCAACAGTTTCAAAAGGAGTTTCCAAATATGGAATTTATACTAGATGGATGCGAGTTCCAAAAAATTTTTACGATGCCTATAAGCCCAAACAAATTCATCACTTGGTAGTTGTCGAAAAGCTTGTAAAAAGATTCTTCATTTACATCCATACAAGATAACTGTAACGTATAAATTGTTACCTTCAGATCTTCCTCGTCGTATCGAATTTTGTGAATGGTTTAATGAAGCTTTAAACAATGACGGTATCTTGGATACTAGTTTCTTCGGCGATGAAGCATAGTTTCACCTTAGCGGATATGTAAATGCACAGAATAATAGAATTAGTCTGCAGAAATCTCTCATGTTTTAGTAGAGACTCCGTTATATCCTCTGAAAATTGGTGAATGGTGAGCAATGTCCAAACGAAGAATCATTGGTCCTATTTTCTTTCACCGAAATATTGATGCTAAAACTTACCAAAATTTGATTTTAAACCCTTGTAGGTATGTATAGTTGTTTGGTTGCAATATGGATATTTCCAGCAGAATGCTGCTACAATGGACACAAGTTTATACACCATGTTTCAGAGTCTGGGACTTTTACTTCAATTAAAAGGTGTAAACAAGAAATATTAAAATATTTGCAAGTGCCTATGTAAAGGTCATAAAAATACATATATTAATAAATGCATATACATACATAACTCTCGTGTAATAACTTTTTTCTAAAAGCTGGCATTTATATATATTATATAACAGTACAATTTTATATTTAACCGTTTAAAATTGTATGACTATATGTAATACGTTCATATATAATTTAGTACAAGCCATAATTTTATTGCTAATATGCAATATTTGACTTTTTATAGCGTTGCGGTAAAGCTCGCCCTCTAAAACTGGAATTTATTACATGACGCAGTGCTCAAATGCTTGGTGTGCAATATAGATATGAAACGATCTTCCAGAAATGCATATATGCATGTATGTACGAATATCTCTTTATATCTTTGCACGCATGTACACCACATAAAATGCTTATATAATTGCATGAAAACGCAAAATGGATAGGGAGTAGGTAAGTTTAAGATGAATAATGTGGTGATAAATTAAATTTTTAACAAATTCCATTGTGAAATTAACGTCAAACTGGTTGTACAGAGCTGTCATTTAGAATCAACGTGATCTCTCACGTAAAATGACGTAAATAATATGTTGGTAAAACAAATAATATCGCTAAGCTGTCTAACCTGAAGGTTGCAAGGTTGATATTTGACAGTTTGTATACGCTTCTGTTTGCCTGTTTCTTTTCATTTTTATTTCATTCCGGCATTTTCGTTAATTGTCATAAACGTTTTTTTTAATCTAGCAGAAAATAATGCCGTGTGTGCTTGGTAAGTTTGTAGCACATTAATTGTAACGACAATGAAAACAAGAATTGTTGTTTCAAACTATCATAATGGTGTTTACACTGGAGCGTGATGCCTTTATTTTAAAGGCACATTACAGAAGTGGTTCACGAGATGATAATTGAAATTGAAATTATTCTCTACAAAGTTGTATGGAGCAATTTACTGAGGGCTACCCAGATTTTGATATTGATAGAAAATTAACCGAATATGTTACATAGTTTAGCAGAACTTCAACAAATTTTTAATTGTCAATATATGTAAATACAAATTTCTGGGGGAATTTTATTTTTAAATATTTATTACCATACTGTTAAATGGGTTGGATATCTAAAGGAGGTCATGCGGGTTTTGGTATTAAATAAAAGCACTGTACTTTTCGAGACATAAGTACACAAAAAACACTTTATTTTACAAAAAATTGTATAAATTTACTATATTCTTGCATTTAAGTCTAAGTCTATGCTGCTTAACAGAAGAATTCTTATGCCTTCTCCAATCAATGTAAGAAACATAGTGAACATATTTTAGTCAATTCCACGTTTTAATATAAAGTATAAATTGATTAGTTTGAGATATAATCCGCTTCAACATGACCAAAAATATGGTACATTCGGTAATTAGCCCCCTCTCTTCCTCTGAATCGGTCTAGTATGTTTTTAAATTTTTTGTAGTGACTGCCTTAACAACTCATATACATAGTTTATGTACATATCCGACAAGTTGATTGGCGCGCGATCTACACACAAATTATAGTTCCACTAGAGTAGTTTTCTACAGTTTTTCTCAGTATATTTCTGTAGGTAATATAGTAAATGTCAGACAGTTATGTTTAGTCATTCAAAAATATTCAATTCATTTGCAATATATGTTGCGTTAGACGAGGAATAATTGGCTAAAATTGCTATGTTATGTACCTTTCAAGACGGCTCAGACTGGCAGCCAAATGCCATTTTCAAAAGTACATGCTCAAAATCTAAATAGCTGCTTGAGGAGATTCAGTCGATCATTCTTTGATGATACCTTCGCCAGCAACAATTTAGCCACGACTGGCGCCATGGTGCAAAAGTCAAGATGTCTCAATCTTCAAATCAGCGTGATCAGGTAGCAAACGAGCACACTCATTAAGTAGTATTATGTATTTCAAAATAATCATAGTAAAAATACTCAGCGAACAGTCAATTGCGCAACGCCGAATCACTTAAATCAATTTTTCAGGAATTAGAATTTAGGTTTGAAGGTGATGTTGCATGGCGCGCTGGTGCACTATTGCGCTCGCTTACATGAGCTATGAGTTGCTAGGTTTTCTCGGTGTGATGGTATCACAGAGGGTATTTCTCGTCATGCAGTTGGATCTTATGTATTCCAGATTTCATTTTCCACCCTGCAAAGCCTGCAGTACCTATTGCGTTTCAATGTCAAGTGTTCCCCCAAGGTGGCTGTGTCCTGTGAGAAAGCTCACAAGGACCTAGTTTGTTTCTACTTAGTTCTAGGTTCTAGGTAGCAAAGAGCAACAAGGACGTTGCTAAAATTAACTAGGAATAAACTACGTGTATTTGTGGGTTTTCTCACAGGGCACTGCCACCTTGGGGAACACATGACTAGGATAGGCCTCAAACACAATAGCGAATGCAGGTTTTGCGGGGAATACCTGATATCCAACTGGGCTATTGCAGCGGTTCGCGCTAGTCATTTTGGTAAAGATATCATTGACGAGGGAAAAATACCCTGGGGAGCTATAGCTGGGGACAAATACCAACACCGTATGGTTCATGTGGGGGGAGAGGAGGGGGACACAATCATTTGGTCGCAGTGCACTATCACCCTCAATTCAAATTCTAATTCTCTAATTGTAGTTTTCGGTTTCTACTCTTCTATTATTGAAGTTTCCAAGGAATACCTTGATGTGTCCCAAACTGTAGCACTGTTCCGGGTCCATAAACGAGGTTGGGGCAGCTTTGTTTGCAACTACATAGATTAGATTTCTTATTGCCACTGATTCCAATGTATCCTTGTATTCAGTATTATGCAACTCTATTCTCTCTGCCTAGCTTGGTCAGTTTCTAATCATTCTCAAACTATTCTGCATGATTGTATTGTAACTATTGTTTTCATCATTACATCTTGGTTTGGTATTTTCCAAAGGCCTTAGCAGATTAAATATGATATCTTTAACAAACATATAAGCGGGCACTTTATCAGTGGCAGTAGCAAATTTACTGTTAGGTACTGGATTTTTAAAACCTCGTTGTTGGTTCAATTTGCAATTACTTGATCTCCTCGCCCCCATCACTTGAGTCACCTTTGCATGTGTGCTTGTAGCTTTCGTCTTATGTCTTTGAATTTCCTTAAACGCTATTGTTGAATCTATTGTCTCTCTGTTTTCAAACTCTCTCCGCTCTGCGCTACATTTTGTCTCGAAGAATGATCATGCGCTCTACTTCAATGAAAAAGGTGGCATTGCAGATTTCATGAAAAGATTGAAGCCACGGAACCTTATTATTAGTCTTACGATAGAGTCGTTTAGGTAAAAACTTCTGCTCTTTGAGGGGTAAGTTGAATTTTAATTCTCTAGTGTATACTTTATCTTGTTGTTAAATAGATGAATAAATTTTGTTTCAAATTGTGTTGTTGACATTCAGTTACCAATCAGTGTAACGTTATCTTAAAAAAAGGTAGTAATAAATGTAAAGGATAAGCTTCCACACGATTGTCTAAACAGCTGGTAGAATTCTCGAACACATGTCTAATATTCGAAAAGACAGAATACTAGTTTAAAACGTCAAAGAGCTAATCGATGCTAAACCAACTTTACGTAGAATGTTTACTACATCAGTGTGCATCTGCATGTCTACTTTATTCATTACCCAACTATAATCTATTCAATTTTGTAAGTGACAATGTAAAAATAAACTAAATAGCACAAAGACGAAAACATCTCACCAGCTATCAATTAAATAGAAAGCAATTCCGTAGAGAAGAAATTGCTGAATTCGTGAAATAAAAAAGGGAGCAGTTACGGAGGATATATACGTTCTCCGCCTCTGCTCCGGACATCTCATTAGATTTTGAATAACCAATTTCACTCAATTTCCCCGCACCGGTTCTCCGTGCATTCCAAGGAAAATTCAATCCGAGAATTTAAATGTGTGATCAGATTTAGGACTGCCATTTCCTTCCCGCACTTGATCAAGTTTATTCTCCGTCGGATTGACAATTGCTGGGTACCACCTACTGCACCAGAACTGGGCGCATTACTACGATTGCTTCGTACGACGACGTCTGCATTTTATATAGCAGCGCTACGACGTAAGATTGATGTGGTTGCCGGATCATGTCTACACACATCTATTCATTGTTTACGTTAAATGATAAAAAAAACTTCATGTATTGTTGGTGCAAGATTAGTTGTAATACCTTAGGTATTTACACTAGATTCTTGCCGGTTTCACTCTTGATAGTCACAGAATCAAGAAGGAATTTACTTTGAAATATGCATAAATATTAATTTTTCTACAGAATTATCAAAGCTCTTCTCTTTGTTTAGTGTAGATATATTTAGGTTAAGGCAAGTAATTACATATATCGTTGTACTATTTGAGTTCATGACATCTTAAATTGCGGTCAATCCCGTACTGTTACGACATTATGAGAAATTCTCTAAGCGAACCGTTAAACAGGATTTGCATTAACGTAAGCTATGCTTTGAGGCTTGCGTTTGTACGTTTAATTGATTCTCTCTATTCAATTCGTATGCCTGATAATCGGACGTAAGCTGATGTATTGAATAGATTTGTCTTCATCCATACTATACTCGAGGTTCATCGTCATTCTGTGAGTACACAAAATCGCTTTGCACATATTTGTTGTATAAAAAGAAAACACAGAATTTTTTGGAGTAGTTGTATTATTTCTACAGATATTTTTTAGAAGTACGTGTTGGTACACGAAATACCAAGTGACTATAAATGATTAGTACAAATATTATATATAATATTTATTTTTTGAACGTATATTTTAAACGACTAAAAAAAATTATTCAAAGAATATGCTCAAAGTGTCGACCTTCCACTACTAACCAACACTGTACTCGTCGTGGTAAATTGTTAAATACATTAGAACAAAAAGAAATCTAGCGGCGTCAAATCGGGAGATCTACTCGGTCACAAACCTACACTAATCAAACGGTCTGGGAAGAATTGGTGTAAATAATTAATTGTTATTTGTGCAGTGTGTGCTGTAGCTGAATTTTGCTGAAAATAACCACTCTTTAACTCTACGTCATCCAATTGATTTATAAATGATTCCAAAATAATGGTTTGGTATCGTTGAGCATTAATCGTTTCTTGAAAGAATATCGGAGCAATAATTCTTTGTAGTAACATTGCCACCCAAATACCGATTTTAACTGGATGCAATGACACTTGGATTAAGTTCTGCGGATTCTCTGCCGACCAAGTTCTAAAGTTCTGGGTATTTATATAACTAAACAGATGAAACCAAGCCTCATCCGAATAAAAAGTGATATTTTGCTGGTCAATATTATTATGCAGATTGTTATTATTCCAGTAACAAAACTGTGTTCGTAATACGAAATCAGGTGGGTGAAGTTGCCGAACAATTGTAAATTTATACGGATGTAAATGTAAATGCCTTTTTAGGATCTTACGAGTGGATTCATAGGAGAGTTCTGGAAAGGACGTAAGAAAGGTTAAAAGGAAATAATAATAATTCATAATGGGACTTTACCTATTTGTTGAGATAAACGACGTACTGAAATATGAGGGTTTTCTGCAACACCTTCATTAACATTATTCAAAACATCAGGTGTAGCAACAGTGGAACGACCAGTAGATTTACCTTTAACCACATTACCGGTGTTCAAAAACCTTTCAACAATTCTTGTAGTGTGTATAGTAAAGCTGCGGTAATCAACTTGGTCCTCTGGATACATTGCAACAAATTGCTCAAAAGTTGATTGCAGCGAATATATCCAATTACCGTCATCATTTTGTAAGCCGCTTCGAAAATAAGCCATTACAATAAATGTGTTTTGCTCAATAGTAAATACCAGTGTTAAAATGAAATTGAGTGGTTTTATTCGTATGACTTTTACTTAGACAAATATGACAAATTTAAATTTAAAAATCAGGTGTGCTAACATAAAATTACAGAAGTGTTGCCAACTTAAGTCGAAAATTTACAATCATTTATAGTCGCTCGTTACTATTAACATACTGAAGATACACAGCAATGTAATTAATTTTCTCAAGCCTCAATCAATTAACTTCCTTGAATATAACATTCGCCATATGAAAATCGAAACCATATAATGATAACGGTACTCTAACTGTTTAAAGAACT
>SMLS01074566.1:0-10886 GCA_004785975.1 Popillia japonica | reverse complement strand
AGAAAGAAGAACACACGGGTACATACACAAACACACACACATAAAGGTAAGGGTGTGATTTAAAATTTAATTGATATATGTAAAGAATTTGTAGGTAACAAATACAGCAAATTTAGTCGTTAATTTGAAATTAGGGTTTTATTCAGTGGGTTTAATTTTATTAAGGTTAGGAACACCTCACTACTTTCTGAATAGTTTAGAAATCATTACACATTATACACTTACATATGTATATCAAACAGTTCAAACTCTTCTGAATTTTCATATGAAAGAATATTCAGCAGTTTTAACTTTCTATTCGTTCTGCCAGACAAAAACTACGAAAACCTATTCATTTCTTTCCAGTCAAATGTTATACCATTGCTGTTGTTTAAATAGAATACTCCCATTACACAGGAATAAAACCTTATCGAAGAAAATATTAAACATATAGTTGTGACCCTGTTGAATTCGAACTTCTATTAACTCTTTATCTTTTAGCAAGATTGCTTCTCAATACTACACACCGGCTTCTAGAAACTGTACATCTTCTTCTTTACGGACTACGAACACCCAGCCCAGTTCAGATACTGAAACAGAAGGTTTCCTCATCCGCCAACACATAGACTTTATTTTGACTAGTGTCATAATTACGTTATATGTGATAGTGTTTTGATAATGTTTACATCAATAGACGCCGCGGTCCATGGAAATACAAAAAGCTAGTCCTATGATTAACGTGCAAGCCATTGTAGTAAAGCTTGGGGATCGGATAAAGGGTTTTGTTTGAGGTTTTGATTATTTTCTTAGAATCCTACTTTGAGTCCAATCGCATCTGACGTACAGCTTGTTAACCAGATTAATGATCAAAAATAAACATGTTGGAATAATAATTTTAACGTAATTAAGCATTTGTTGCCTTTGCTCATTAAATGTTTCCCACAGTTATTTTTTAAATATTTACTATTACACAATCCAAATAACTATTGATTATCCATAACTCCGTATGAATACCAACATACAAGGTATAGAAATTGACCTGCAATATTCAAAGCATGATGCAAATTTCATACACGGACAGCCTCCACATAATTATGTTTGGCTTCAATCATGGACCTCTAGCAATTCTCTCACGATAGCATACTGCATTTTCTAGGATACGCTTTACGCATCGTGATCGCTTATATGTATTGTATCTAAAGCCTTTTCTAGTCCTGTGTATGTATGTAGCAATTCCGCCACAGAGAAAGGACGATAATAATGTTGAACGCATCGTATCGTACGAAACAGGATAGAGTGGGTCGGCGTTCGCTTCATCACGTGACTGGAGTGTCATGATGACTATGTGATGATGATGTTGGGGCGAAATGAGAAGCTCACAGCTCGCACGCCTCAGGCGAAACAACGGACAACTAGCAGGTTCCGCCGCCATTACAGTAAATTGTAGCGATATACTGAAGCGTACTTGACGAGAACGTAGGCGCGGTTCTGTTCGTTCTGTACCGCTGTGTAATCCTCATTGTAAAAATATAATTGCTTGGGGTATACACATGTGTTCTGCGTTCTATAATGATGCTGTTGTATTGGCTGATGTTTATAGTACCTACACAGAATTAATCGTAATCATTGCAAAAGGAATTGTTTTAAGAAGACGTTTCACCTTACATTTGCATGCAAACGTACTTACATCATTTCAAACGAAGGTGTAGGTCTTATGTAGTAGTTCATCTGTCAGTCTTAGATCTGTCAATATGATCTTCTTACATTCGATTAATGATTACAGCCGGATAACATATTTGGAGTGAAATTGGTATTTACTACTGTCACAGCTTCACTCCGGATTATGATAATATGAGTAAGTAAAAATGCAGTATTTCTGTACTTAGTCAAATTAAATCAATGGCCTAAAGAAAGTGGCCTATAAAAATTGAATAGACTGAGTGGTGGACAAGAGTGGATGTGCTGGTGGGACTATACATGCATTGCATTTGTATATTACAACTCACTTTAAGTTAGAGCAAGCAAAGCTTATTGTCACAATTACAAAGTCTGACAAACTTATGGCAGACGCAAAACATATAAACAATATGTTTACTATCGGGTGTAGGTACCAACCAAGTACCAATACCGATCGGACAGTCTCAGGGGAGGTGTCTAAATGGAACAACATGTAGATACGCAAAGGAAACCTGTAGTGGTTTGCTGAGTAATAGTTTCCAGGGTTTTATTAAGGATCATATACATATTAACCTAACGATTTATAAAATTTTATATGTTAATGAAACTATACAGGCTGTCCGCAAAATACAAAGCATGCTTTTAAGGGATGATAGCTACAACGATTCAGAACCAAAAACATATAATACACCTTGGATCTATCTGTAAGCGTAAACGAGAAAAAAAAATTATTTCTCATGTCACAAACTTCGATGCATACTGTACACCGGCAGCTGATCAGTGCAAGATTTACCCGACGATTACAGGCGTGTGTGGCAACACATCCAGCCTTTCCTGTAATACATTTTCTCCTGTCTCTAAAAAAAGTCCTCTTTAGAACCACCAATTTATCACAAATAAAAGAAAAGAACTCAATTTTGTAGTAGCCTTTACGAAATAGCTTAAAGCGCCATAACATAATTGCAATAATTACATAATTACATTTTCGTTCAATGCGACTTTCCCTCAACTTAAATTTTCATTTACCGATCGGAGGCTGCTATTAAATACGCCCTTTTTACTCTAACTTCAACATAACATTGATTTTATTGTCATAACATTATTAAAAAAACCGGAAAGGGACCTTTATTTTAAAACGTATGGCCATTGACTTCGTACGATACAAGTTCAAGGTCGTATAAACAGATGATGCTTGGCTTGCATCTGCGCTTCTAATGAATACGAGTACAGTGTGGCGGAAGAGAAATGACACCACGCTTCAATTTCAAAGTATGAAATAATTCGTTGTCATCGTTCTTTTCAGTTATTTTCAACCCTAAATTTTTGATATGGTTTTTTGATTATTTAAGAAGCAATATGGATGAGTTTTCTTGTACAGTTTGACCAAATAAGGTTTTTTAGAAATATTTTTTGTTCTCGTTTACGCTTACAGATAGACCCAAGGTGTATTATATGTTTTTGTTTCTAAATCGTTGTAGCTATCATCCCTTGTATGCATGCTTTGTATATCGCGGACACCCTGTATATACTCTTTCTGCTTCCAAAGGAGGAACTTTGGAAAGTTTTTGTTTGTTGTTGTGCCCATATGTTACTTCAGCAGATTAGGAATCAACATAAATCTACACCAGCAAGGGAAGACATATTTAGATTTGCATATTCAATTCTATCCACATTTTAGCGGTTTCTTATCTATTTGAATAACTCCTCGCGTCAATTGAATAATGCGCGGAATCGCCATCCACTTCCAATCACAACTTTTAATTGAAAACTGTAGAGTCTTGTAATGTTTGATCTATGATGTTTTATTTCTATTTTTATTATTTCTGTATACCTTTCCATATGCTGCAGTTATAAATTCGAACTCGTTTCTCATTATTCAATAGAACTAATTTTTAAGCTGATTATCGATTAACGCTTTTTGCTACTATTCAAATTCCCGTCCATAGCATTGTTAGTTCACAGTATTACGACTCTTTTTTATTTATCGCTGAAATTTAACCCGATGCTACTGCAATTTGTACATTTTAATTAGTCTACTTTCAAAATCATACTAAAGCTGCACCCCTTTATTCGCTACATTGGTTCTTTTGTTTCTGTCATTTTTTAATCCAATAGAAAACTGACAACCGCTCTAAACTTCTTTGGCATAATCGAGAGAATATGTTCTACAAATAGGACATTTACTGTCAATAAAGTTGTAAAGACTGGCCTATTATTATATATTTTGTTATTCAGAAATCCCTACGAAGAAATGAAGAATCGTAAGTAATGCGGCCTAACAGAACGCACACAGGTTCTCCATTACCTCGTAAGATTCAACTCAGCGCCTACTCGTATTGTAGAGCTGGTGGTACTAGCTCTGAAATCAGTCAAAATCTTTATTGTTGTTGTTTTGTCATCTAAAGCGCCATTATTTAAATACATACTTCGATAATGTACAATGGCTGGATTATCTTTTTTCGAGATGTAAATGCTGCTCCAAGAAAGCACCTTTACATTTATTGCTATATTATCTATAAGAAACAGCAACATAAAGAAATTTAAAGAAACCAATGTCAATGCCCCATGTAACAAAGCTATGTAAATACAAAAAGTGACCGTTAAAAAACCTATAAAGCATAATTAAAAACTTTAAGTTGCAGTTTTTTTCTTTTCTCCATGGACGGATATTCCACGCTGAGCAATTGGTAAGGAGATGTGGGGGAGTTTCTTCCGTGCCTCTACAGCTTTTGCAATGGGGAAAGTCTGGTAAGCCTTTGCAATGCAACCATTTGTTCAGTGTGCAATGCCCAGCCGCGATCCCTGCAAGCATCTTTAACCTGGGCCTGCTCATAGATACAACTTTGCGGAGTCTGTTCTGGTGCAGGTAAATACGAAGAATTTTGTGTCTCATGCTAGCAAGTCCATTCTAATAGCAGCGGTGTCTGGCGACGAGCTGAGTTCTCATGAAACCTGTGATACAGTCACACATCGGTTCTGGTCCTGTGAATGGTCGTATTTCGACCTATCCATTGTCATGCAAAGCATTTAAATTGCCTTCTACGCACGTCTAGATGGTTATTACTTCGGCCTGGAAGATGGAGGGACAATTCCAAAGAGTAATGGACTGACCAGCGGATTCTCCTCATCTTCCTTCACATCATTTGGCGTTTTAGATGCATCTACAAACCAGCGATGAAGTTCTTGCCCGGTTTCGCATATATACATAGATGTCTACTTTATAGTTCCTGGTGAAGCAGGTTATAGAGACTACTGATCTTTGTGTACAGCCAAAGCTCTATTTCAGATTTCAGCCCCCAGATGTTACCATTCCTCTATACACGCAGAAAAACCTTGTAGCTTTATTTGACACATGTTTCAGGAGCGATTTGTACGTCAATTTAACGTCTCTAGTGGTTGCAGTTACTAGGAAACGTAATTACTAAGGCAGCACATTGAACGTTCTGAATAGACATTTTCAATAATAAACTTTTAAATGAACAATTTTCAACAGGTACAAAATTTATTACACATTCGGGTATTGGAAAGAAATAGCCCTCCGGTGTTCTAAATAAATTGCCACACTAGTTTCAAGTAAATACTATGGTGGTTGGTAACCGAGAACACGACTAATATAAGGTTGAAAGTTTGAAACGCGAAATTAACTATTCAGAGCGACTGTGGAAATGTTACAGCATTTATTTCTGCCAGAACTAAAACTAATTATTTTTGGTAAAGAAGTAAAGCATACTTGCTACATGCATAAGTTTGTACTTTTGTTAGAATAGCTCTAGGGCATTCTAGAAAATTGCTTCACACTTCAACTTAAGAATTTATAATGCTGTCGCAGTAAAATGTCTCTCCTATCGGCGAATAGTTCTGTTGCAAATTTATTTAGTATACAGATCGTTGCATCGCAAGTGCCGTCAAACGCTCGCTCCGATTGACGTGTTACTTCGTTGAGCAAATCTTAGCGTTGTAGTATGTATGTACGTACGTGCATAGCTACGCAGCTGTAGGTAGACTCATATGATAAAATTTTCTTTAACGTGCACAATCTGCCCGCTGTTTTTATCCTCTTAAAAACTAAATATGTAGTTATAACAAGAAGAGGAAACGGTTTGGAAATACATTATGAAGATATTCCCGTACAACTTTACTATTATGAGCGGGACACCCATCCTGTTGAAACCATATGTTATCCAAGGTGAACGCCAATTCGTAGAGGCGTGGGATAATTCGATTCTGGAGCAAGTTAAGATACTTCTCGCCTGTTAAATTGCCATCTATAAAAAATGGTCCAATTTTATGCTCTCCAAGTAATTCCGCCCAAACGTTTAATTTTTGGGGATACTGAGTTCTAGCATTGTATGTTAGGTGCGGGTTTTCTCTTGCCCAGTGTCGAGGTACAGCGGGATTATGTCTTCCGTGAAACGGGAAAGTACTTTCGTCCGTAAATAATATATTTGCAATAAAATTTGCGTCTTGATTGCAAATATGCATCATATTTTCGCAAAATTCCATTCTCGGTTCTTCATCTTCGGGAAATATTTCATTTGTTTTCTGTAATCTGTAGGCATGGTATTTATTTTTCTTTAAAACACGGCATACTGTGCTTTTAGAAATATCCAGCTGTTCACTAATACCCAATGAAGATATTTTCGGGTTCTGTTCGACACTGGCACAAATTAAAAGATTTCTTTCGTCTTGGCGAACAAATGGCTGCCTATTACGTTTGTGCTTGTTCGGCATAATACAGCCCAATCTTTCAAAATTATTTATTATTCGCTGAATTGTTTTTAGAGCGGGTCGTGATTGATAATTCTCATAAAAGCGCTCTATTATTTGCCTTAAGGGTATTTCCTGATGATACCACTTAATAATTTGTTTTCTTTGAACTAAATTATAAACATCCATTATTTTTACAACATATAAATACCAAACTAACAAACTAAATAAATAATAATTAAAACAAAAAAACCCAACTTCACTTAAAATTTAAGTGAAGTTGGGTTTTTTTGTTTTAATTATTATTTAATAAACTTCGCTAGCTCCCTATCATATATAAACTAAATAAATACTTATGTATGTATCTTACACTAAACTCTGCAGAAAACCTAATAGAAACGACGACAAAACACCAACTAAACGAATATGTTTAGCAAAAGTGCTTGAAGAATGAGACAATTAACAGATTAGGATATAATAAGAAAATGCAAATGAAAAGAATATTGTTTCAACAAGAATAATAAAAAAATGAAAATGTAATAAAATATCGTAAAGCGCTAGAACATATGAGACAACTATCTTCTACAATGCCTAACTGGAGACTGCAAATATCCAAATATTCATACGTATTCTCTGCAACATGTATCGGCGCCCGCGCGGCATATGGACTTAACTAAGACATACCGTTCAACTATCGATATAATATTTTGACGGCACTTGCGATGCAGCGATCTGTATAACCAATTGAGTGAGAATACGGCATAAATTGGAAATAATATTGTAATTTCAAATGATATTGAACAATATTGATTTTCCTCGATAACTGCTTAAGTATCTAAGGTAGTATTTATAGTCCTATTGCCCCATTTTCCCTTTTATTCGCGATTGCAGACAACATGACAAAAAAGAATTTTCCACGGCCAAATTATGTTATTCGATTTTATCTTGCAACCCTTTATGTACGCGTATAACTTCCAGAGACATAATGCACTTCTTCGTCAGATACAATTTGTCTGAGAAAATTAAAGACTGTAACTTTGTGCAGTCTTTACTTACATATTTACCACATGTTGTAGTTAATATTAATGTTTAATATTAATCTGCATTTACGATTAAGATTCATTTGTGATACTCCTCATAAAATCTCAAAAATAGTTAAGAATTTGCGTTTTACATAACGTTTCCAGACGGGTATTACAACTACGTGAAGATCTAGATTTTCCGTAGGTACAGTACAATTTGACAAAAGAAGAATTAGTAATCCCTCGACTGAAACGTTTAAAGTCTCGAACTCTAGAGATTTTACGCCGCGGGCACTATATGTATTAAGTACGTATGTATGTGGATGAATACACGTAACTATACATTTATGTAAAGAAGGAAGTACAGCAGACTTGAAAACAAAAAAACGGGAAAATGACGTATTCATTCTGCGACGATTTCGTACAGAGATTTAAACATCTGAACTTTAAAAATCTTGTCATTCTTCCTTCGTCAAACGTGTAGTGGAATTCACGTTCCATTTGCGAAATTAAAAATAAAACAATGTCTTTCTCACAGATGGTGCAATACGCAAAAATCTAGGACATACGGTTGTTAGCAAACAAGAAAAGTTTCCTCGTTGAGTAGCTACTTTTTAAGTTTGAATTACTCATTTACGTAAATTCTCACTTTTTTCTCTGCTCGACAACATTGTTTAGCAGCGTCTGAAAACAATAACGCAATACATCCATCATTAGTGTATATATTTCTCACCGGTTCACCTCAACTTTTTAAAGCACGCATATGCTTGCAACAAATTTGCTGCTGCTATTGTAATGGCCGATAATTTAAATAGAGATTTTAGGGGACAGAAAGAAATTCCAAAATTATAGGGATATAACACGGCTCAATGTGGCATATAAAATCATAGCCATGTACCTACATAAAAAATAAGTTAGTATAGAAAATCAAAAGGATCATAGGAGTATCAACGCGGTTTTAAGAAGGGAAGAAGCACGGTGAACCAGATTTACACATTGAAAAAAATACAAGCAGAAAGTTATAAACATAAAAATCAGAGATGGGTAATATCAATAGACTTTCGACAGAATAAAGAGGAGTGAATTGTACAAGGTCTTGTGTGTCGGAACAAGCAATAAAACATAAAATAGTGTTGAGGTTCACGTAGGAATAAGGCAGGGCGCCCCCTTTTCTTCGATACAATTTAGTATAGCTGTAGAAAATACGGTGACAAAGGCGAAGGTTAACAAGGAAGGCCTAATATACCACAAGAAACATCAGTGTCTAGCCTTTGCGAATGACCTAGTTATCATGACGAAAACTAAGCAAGAGCTAATAGGAGCCGTGAAAAGAAGAGAAGACGGGGGGCAACAAAGTGAGCCTTTATATCAACGAGCAAAAAACAAAATGCATGACCTAGACGAACGAAGATTACAGAAAGGAGCAGTATCTAAATATTCAAGTGTAATAACGAATACTGAAAAGTCTATAAAGTTGATGAGGTGGAATCGTTGACATACTTGGGAAGAACGTTCCTGTGGATAGCGGAAATTAAAACAGAAATACAGAAACGAATAATATCACGAAATAGATGTACCCACGCGTGTAGCCGATTACTGAAGACAAAAATAATTTCACAATCAGCAAAAATAAGGCTAGGTAAGACGCTAATCAGACCTACAATAACGTATGAAAGCGAGGTATGGGCGTTAGGTAAAACAAATGAGAAAATGCTAAACGTCTAGGAGAAAAACAATCTGAGAAAGATCTATGGGGGTAAACAAGTAGAAAATATATGTCTGAGAATAACAAACCAAGGAATTAGGAACCTTCACAAAGAACCGAATATTATAAGAAATGCGCTGATTTTAGTCAAAAGTCTGCTCAGTTTTAAAATTTATGGCTTAGCTCTTAACATCTGAAAATATCGGGCAAAATCATAAAAACTGAACAGTTCGTTATTATATTTATTACATTATATAAAGGCCTTTTTAGGGTCCAAAACGAACTCAGCAGGGTCACTATGTAAATCCCTGTAGGTCGGTTAATATCACATACAAGTTCTTTGTGATCATAATATATCTAAATGAGGCATAGTATAGTATGCACATTCGATTACAGTATCAGTCTTAAACTTCGAGCATATTATGTATTTATTCTTTGAATTATAAGCGCTATTATTAATCTCAAACGCATAACCAAAGCAAAATAATTTACCAAGCAGAGCTCAATTTGTATCTGCTGTACAAGATATTTTTAGTTGTCAATATTTAGAGAATCTTTTACTGACTTGATGTGCTTCATATTCTCGAATTCTATATCCACTGAAATACATAGGAGATAAAATATGGAACAACAATTTATACAAATAGTCATATGCAAAAGTACAAAAGATGTAGTCTAATATAAATTAGCAGTGTGTAAGTAGGTAATTCATTTATAGACTAAGTTAAGGTTTCTAAACTAGTGAACCAGTTGTATTACTCGGAGAGGACAAGCTATCTATAGATCTTTTACACTTTCAATTAGGACAATAAAAATAAAGAAAGAAAGGATTCATATAATGAGTCAAGTAATCAAATCAAATTTTATTGGTTACTATGCGTAGCAATACAAAAGTACAAGGTATTACATAATAGCCTAAAAAATACGAAGCAATTCGTGTGTACATATTAGTAAACGTTTTTTGATATTATACATTTTCGCAAGAAAAACCTTTACGGTTTTAAAATGTCAAGGGCGAAAGAATTTGAAGGGGCGATGGAGACATACCGAATGGCTTCGTAAAACAATTACCACGAGTTTCTATTTAAATTAATAATTCTCTCTGACGCCAAAACGTAGGAAATGGGAGAAATTAACGAGAATATCCAGAACCTCAACATACTTTTTAGCCCAAGTTGAAATATTAAACGCCCTTGCAATTTTAAACCCATTATATAAAATTATTATTTAACCTTAATTTACGCAGGCGCTGTAACAAAATGATCCTTTTACCTAATCTGTTTCCAAAAATATCTACTGTTTAAAACGGCGCCACTATATACGTACGTTAATTAATTTGAACAAATGTGTGTTGAAATAGTAAATGCCGAATCATAAAATAATTGCAACATATTTCGTATCTAGATACTGTTTGCATTCAACTGGGAGTGATTTTAATAATAAATATGTATAAGTAATATTGTAAGAAACAGTTTGTAAGTAATTCACTTGGAGATTAGACAAACTTAAAGTAATTTAATTTGAATCCAAACTTGAAAGTCAGTTGGAGGATATCGTTTACTGTCAGCAAAGTATTTTATATAGCAATATAGGCAGTAATAAATAAATAAACTATACAATGGCAACAAACGAAAACAACCAAATGATAGTACTTGGGTAGTACCAAGGAGCATATCATATAAGAGTGACGCATTTCACGCTAAAAATTAGAGCCGTACGCAAGCGCCACCCTGATGGTTGTCTGGTTGTAAACAACGGCGATGGCGGTACTTTTAAATTAGTACAATGCTTTTTTT
>SMLS01074565.1:0-13205 GCA_004785975.1 Popillia japonica | reverse complement strand
AAAAAAAAACCGCGTTGACCTACTAACACAATTATGAACTCATACAAGTTTGCATAACTTCTTTTTCGTACACACGCTGATGATTTCCTTTCATTTCACATAATGAATGAATGTGATTCCGGTACAATATAATAGAAAAACTTAGTATGATATAAAAAACGGTATATCTAAATACTGCATGTGGCATTAATGCACTTCAACGCGATGGAAATATGTCACCAGACTTCAAATTACAATTAAATATCGTTGGTATCTAGAGAAATAAGTTTAATCCTTGATTGACCTGCATATGCATCAACATAACACAATGTGAACAACTAACATAAAAAAATACGAAACTCTACATATCCAAAAAACAAGAGAATTTGTATAGTAGATTCTTAAAAGTAAAATGTAATCATAGTTGTACCCAAACAATATTTAGAAATGAGTTAGATAGTTAGTTTAGTTATTTAAAAAATGGAATTAGACCACACACTCATACATAATTTTGTTATCTACGTACACAAAATTTAATACGGCATATACGTGAGGCGGCAGCAACCATAAACGGAGACATAGTTTCGGCGTGTTCAATCGGCAATTATTTCAAGGGCATGAATGAACAGTTATAAGATTATAAAATATAACGGCGCTCTGCAAACAAATTGTACAGATTTTAATTTTTTAAATTACTATCATTTAGGTGACGAATTACTCAGTTGAGAATATTACTTGAGCAACAATAAGAACCGGCTGTGTAGCGCAGTGCCTAGCGCGCTCGCTTCACAGTCTGGGGGTATCGGGTTCGAATCCGGTGCGTTCTTTCTGAATTTGGTTTTCTGTAGTTTCCCAAATTCCACGGCAAATGCGGAAAGATAACATCTTAAGTCGGTCTACAGCCGCAGGCGTAATAATAACTCATGGCCAGCCGATGCCCCCTGTAATTGGCGCAAGCTGTTGGGGGATGCTAAGGCATGAATTATTATTATTAAGAAAATTTATTTTTGGACATTTTGTTACAAGTATCTCGGCCTATCTGGTAGAGTTTTCATAAACGCAAAGACCATTGTTTTAAAGAGTAATATTCTTTTAGTTCATGTTAGCGTTTAAGAGAATAGCATTTCTCACAGAAGAGTGCTACTTGAAGCTTTATAGGCATTTAAGGGACACCCTGCATATTTTAGTCATCTTTATGATTGTTACATTATCATATTCAGACGTGCTTAAACGTTGTGTTAGACACATGTTGTAACTATATCAGTAAAGTCAGAAAAAAATAATTTCTATACAGTCTAGTGTATGACTATGATATTCAAATCACCGTCCATACTAAAAGGTAAAATTCGTATAATTGTTTACTACACATGGAAAAAAATATAAAGTTAGAAATAGAATGAAATTATATCGTCTATAGTCGAACCTGTATTCTTTTATATTTCGCAGTGGCTGCGGCTATTGCATATTGTTTATATCGGATTTTAAATTGAACCTCCAACTAATTGTAGTATGTACATATATCGATAATCGATAGTAGCCATTTATAAACCGTTGGATAGTGCATATATGTAATACATATATGTATTGTGATAACTTTTATAATGATTCATGATTCTATGATGTTGCAATATATGTGACCTGGACTACGGAAAGGTACATACCTATCGTTTGAAATTAAGTTTGCGAGTAAGCGAAACATATAACAAAACAACAAACCAACAAACAGATAACAAGTCGTGTGCGTGCGTCGCGTTTGTATTTGCGCTTCTACCTCTTTTTTTCGTCTTACCCTTGGCTCTCCACCCCTCTTTAGACTTTCACTATACAGTGGTGCTTTTTACAATATTTTTTTTTTGTAATTTATTCAATTTCCCCTAAATAGATAATTAATTAACTAATTTGTGAAGGTTGAACGGATTTTTATAATTAATGTTGAAGTTTAAAGATGATTTCCAGCAAAAGTTTCAAACTTAGGAGCCTGCGGTTTGTTCCATTGAAAAATACATTCAATTTTCTATAAATTTCGATCAAAAAACAAAAATTAATTTTTCCGACCATAGGTACCTTCCCATAGTTCAGGTCACATATACAAAAATTGTTGTTTGAATACGTTATATTTGCAACAAAGCTTTCGTCAGTTGCTCTTGTATGGTTTAATACATACATTACACTAGATAATATGTATTATAGGTAATTTCACATAGATATAGCATAGTTTCAAATCTCTGTAACCTACATTTATACAGGGTGTCCGCGATATAGAAAGCATGCTTTTAAGGGACGATAGCTACAACGACTTAGAAACAAAAACATATAATACACTTTGGGTCTATCTGTACGCGTAAACGAGAAAAAAAATTATTCCTCATGTCACAAACTTCGACGTATACTGTAAACGGTAGCCGATCAGTGCAGGATTTACCCCACGATTACAGGCGTGTGTTCTTGCAAATGGGCAACACATGGGTCTTTCCTGTACTACATTTTCTCCTGTCTCTCAAAAACGTCCTTTTTAGGACCACCAATTTATCACAAATAAAAGAAAAGAACTAAATTTTGTAGTAGCCTCTACGAAATAGCTTAAAGCGCCCTAACATAATTGCACTATTATTAACGTCGTTTTCATTTAATGCGACTTTCCCTCAGCTTAAGTTTTCATTTACCGATCGAAAGTTGCTGTTAAACACGGCATTTTCATTGTAACTTCAACATAACATCGATTTTATTGTCATAACATTATTAAGAAAAACTTAAAGGTACCTCTTTCCTATAGCTGAGTGTAGGCTTTCACGACCGTAATCCATAGTAGGTATGTTTTTTCGGGTCTTGTCGCGTAGGTAACTATTCACTGTATTGACTCTAAAGACTTTACTCAGTCTTTAGAAAACTTCTGAAGAAGCTGATAGTACAATCAGCGAAACGTCAAGAGAGTGAATAGTTACCTACGCGACAAGACCCGAAAAAAACATACCTAATATACCTCTTTCCTACTTTCGGATATTTCTAAAACGTATGGCCATTGACTTCGTACGATATAATGGTCTAATGTAGTTCAAAGTCGTATAAACATATGCTGTGTCGCTTGCAACTATGATACAGATGTGATTCTATTGATATCTGTACAGTATGGTGTAAGAGAAATTACACCACGCTTCCATTTCAAAGTATTAAATAATTCATTTCCGTCGTTGTTTTCAGTTATTTTCAACTCTAAATTTTTTGATATTGTTTTTTGGTTATTTTAAGAAGCAATATGGATGAGTTTTCCTGTACAGTTTGACCATATAAGGTTTTTTAGAAATAATTTTTTTCTCGTTTACGCTTACAGATAGATCCATGGTGTATTGTTTCTAAATCGTTATTGCTATCATCCCTTAACTGCATGCTTTGTATATCGCGGACACCTGTATGTACATACAGTAGTCGTTCATTAGCCTGCTACCGATACAAAAATTTGGAAAGAAATATAATCCATTTTGTTTCTTTGCATATTCAGCAGTCTAACACTTCCATACTCTGTTTTTTAATAAGGGGAGTGAATTCAATATAGCCCCGCCAAAAAATACGCTTACGATTGGTTTGTTGCCGATTATGTTTACACCGCCAAAATTTGGTATTGTAGCGACGCCATATTGTAGACACAGCTGATTGAGTAAATATTTCGTTAAATACTTTTCTATTATCTTTTTGCGTTTCTCCTACATTTAAACAAGAAAATCTATTGTTTTTAACTATTTGCTTGCAAAAATGGATCCACAGCCTACTACAAATGGACTATCAACATAGTCAACAAAGGGGAAAAATACCAAGTACAACTACACAAAAGCGCAAATGCAAGAATGGTTACTTCAAAAACAAATACCGTTTGATCCCTCCATGGTGCGATTAGAGATTGAAATAATAAATCATCACAAAGAAGGTTACAATGTATACGTAGTGGACAAAATGGCAAAACAGAGTAATAAAATTGTACTTGGATTACCACCTTGCCGTTGTGAATTGAATCCTATTGAATTAGTTTAGGCACAAATAAAAAATGAAGTAACTGCGAAAAATAAAAGTTTTAGCTTCAGCTAAATTAGCTGAAGTGAAAGACCTTTTGTTAACCGCTATTACAAATGTAACCTCAGAAACGTGGAAAAAATATGTAGAAAATGTGATTAAAGAAGAAGGCAAAAATATGCAAGTTAGATGGCTTAATAGATGATGTAGTGGAGCCATTTATTACATCGTTTGGAAATGATGACACAAGCGACAGTGATAGTGATTCTGTTGAAAAACTGTAGAATTATGTATTTAAAATATATCATTAATGTAATTATAATAAAATACATATTAAAGTTATTGCGCACTTATTTTTTTATAAATGTAGGGGACCTATATTTAAATTGAATTCAATATGGAAGTGTAAATAAGTACTTGATTTCATTGTAAGTCATCATTTAAATTTATCGCCAAATTAGCTGTCATGTTGATGTTTCTAATGTGATGCGGATTTTACCATTTACTCCGCTTAATAAAAAACAGAGTATAGTTATACTAGGAGTCGTCATAACGATATCGAAGTCTTCCACGACTCTAGTCTCTATTGTGAGAGTTTCCGGGTGTTGACCACGTCATGGTTAGTAAAATATATACAGTACAAATAAGAATAAAATACACAAGATATACAAAAAAAAACTCGACGTTTCGCCAATAATGTAAGTGGCTTCTTCAGAAGCAAAGAGGGTATCTATCCCAGACATAATCGATTTTATTCATGATTTACTCTGAACACTTTTTTGTGGTGCAGTTTATATATCTATTATGATTAAGATAGCTGGAACGATTCTCAAAGAACATGTGTGTCTATGGTAACTATGAAATGGATGATCTGAATAAAACTGAAAATCCCTTTAGTATCCAACGAAATTGTTTTACAAACCGAGAACAAAATATAATAAGTGTAAATATATTAATAAAAGATGCACAGTATACTTATTAATCATTATAAAAGCTAATACCAATCCCGTTATTTTTATGTTTTAGAGTATAGAAATGATGTATAGATATTTTATTGTAACCATTTCCTCTGAATAAAGTTGTAATCGTCTTGTATTTGCGTAATATATAAGTCATCTATAATTTATGTACACTAGTGTAAATTAAATATCATAAGATGGCACGAGATATGATAATATTTATTTAATAGACGATTACCAGATTTATCAAAATCTGTGACTTATCTATGAAACAACGTTGTCAGAAATATATAAAGTACATAATCATTATATTTATAAAGATTTCTTTTTCACATAAATTTAATTACCTTCATTTAAAGTTCAGGATTACTAAGTGAAGTGACGTTGTTGAGAAATATAGTTCAATACAATTCTTGAGAAACCGATTAACTTAAATAACAAAAATTACAATTAGCCCCAAATAATGCTGGAATTGTGCGGCATCAGGTATAAAACCGAATATTTGGATTAGTGTAAAGATCAAATTTTTCGTAGAATACCCGTTTTCTCTCTTGCTATTTGGATTTATAATGGCAATAAACGTAAAGCTTTAAAAATAAGAATCAATTTTGAGATATACAAAAATTAACCTGCCTTATCTAGAGTATTACTACTGTCTCGGTATGCAATATGTTTCATCGATAATTACCGGAAATGCCTTGCAGCAGAACTTGTATCATTATAAATCAATTCGCATGACATGTTATACAACCGCAATATGTTCCAATATGGTCCGACTACATATTCTGCATATAATTTGGATTTCTAAGAATCTTCCCAAACTATCTGTATAAGTACAATGGCGACTGTTCGCTGTATGATGGAATAAATAGTATTATTGATAATCGGATGTATTCTCTTGAAAACGAGTACCTACACATACATTTTTGTGTAGTAGACGAAACACCGTTTTGACTATTACGAGTATTTGCAAAAAAATAAATGCTTTAAGTTTGTTTAATAGTAGTAATTAGAAACAATGTTTATATTTTGGGTTGAATTCTATATACAGGTGCACTTCATCAACCGTGCAATTAATATATTTGTAATGACTGGCCGAGGGATCTACCCAATACTCCTACCGCATCCGTATTAAGTGACAGCCGCATGCTGATATGCGATAACAATAGTCTATTGCTATTCCACTTGTACTCTGCACAAAATTGCATTTTTGTTATCAATTGATATACTAGCTTCATTTTAGGTGCAAAATTGGAAATTCACACAATGTATGTTATCACCATGCTCATTTTTTTTAATCTGCGGAAAAATAACAGTTAAATGATGATGTCGGCACCTTTCTTTGGGCAAATATATTATGAAATGATTCTGAAACATATGGTGTTGTCTAATACATTCCATTATTAGAGAGTGTATTTATCCGTTCATGTTGCTGTTAATCTTTCACACGTCATCTATTCTCAAACAGTCGAACCAGTGGAGCTACATATCTTTGTAGGCGTGTATTAACGTTTAATTACGAATTTTATTATGCACGGCGTATCAAGGTGTTTGCATGAAGTTTTGCTTTACGCTTTTCAAAAACCATTCTCTAAACACAATAGCGCTTGCAGGCCAGTAGAAGTATTTTAAGATCATTATCCTTCATGACAAGTTTTCATGAGGTCCTTGTGACCGTGCTTCCTACTCCAAAATAAAAATTCATCTTAAAGATCGCCGTTGTAAAAGATATTCAGCGAAAAATGCGGGCGGTGCTTAACATATTATAACATGGATTTTTGGACGTTTTCCAGACATGGAAAAAACGCTGGTTTCGTTCGATAGATCGTAATGAAAGTTATTAGCCCGGAAACATTTTGATACCACCTCGTATGTACATATATTCGAGAACGATATGGTAGTACTATACCCTGTTTTTTTTTATTAAGCGGACCAAATGATAAAATCCGCTTCACATTAGACAAATTAGACTGACAGCTATTTTGGTGGTAAATTTAAATGATGCATTACCATGAAATCAAGTATCTACTTATTTACACTTCCATATTGAATTTAATTTAAATATAGGTACAATACATTTATAAAAAAAATCTAAAAGTAATTCAAATACATCAGCCGACAAGTCGGGTGGAATATAAATCAGTACTACAAAAATATTAAGACCATTATAAATACATACATCTACAAACAATCATCTCGACAAGAGGAGTAATTGCAGTAATATGAGATATATCTAATTCAGAAAAATAATTTTATCGGTTAAGGCAACTACTACACCTCATCTTCTGTCCGACCGAATAAGTTTATACGAAGGAAATATTCACTACTACTAAATGTTGCATCTAACCACATTTCAGTACGCAGAATAATGTCATAGTCATGGAGACACGTATCGAGAAAACATTGGGACGATTTACTTCGTCAATGGTCTCTCTTCATTGTGCTAAGGCCGAACAGGTGTTCTTGAGCCCTTTATTGTTCCTTGGAAGCCCTGAGGGTTGAGTGCGTGGGTTGCTATGCCCCGCTGCTCGATGTGAAGCTGATGGTAAGGGATGTTATAGTCAGCCTAGATATTTTCGTCCATGATCGCCATGGCCCTTCTGCTTGCGGTCTTGGGCGGAGGTCTGTCCGGGTTCAGGTGGGCAAGTCGCGCTATCAGTGGGTTCTCCGATCTGCCGACTCTTTCCAGTGAGCTCTGTTAGTTTACCGATTTGATGATGGTAGGTATCCCATTCTTGTATACGATGATTAATCCAGTTTCCCCATTAGACGAACGATGATTCAATTCTCTACGGACATCGCGGAATACTCCTCTTTCTAATTGAGTGCGGTCTCTTGAGAAAGCAAGCGAATTGCATCGTGGCAAACCTTTTAATTCTTTCGATCGTTTAAGAACTAATGAAGCAGACGCGGTAGACGATAAGGTAACTCTTAGTGGTCGACGACGACGCTCAGAAGTAGTAGCATTGAATTTACCTAGCCTCGTTAGGATGTACTTTTCATTCGCCAATCCAACGTGTGAAAGCACTTCACTTACTAAAACTTTATCCAACGCGATTTTATCATTATTACTGCTGCAGTCAGACTCCAAACTACCATAAATTATCACATTAGGTTTACGATGTTCTCTTTCTGTGACTTCTTGAACCAGTTTTTCCAATTCAATTGAAGAGTTGGTATTCGATGTAATGTGCTGATAAGAGGACTTAAGTGTTTTGACTTCATCCTGCAGAGCAATGATAACTGCTTTAAGTGCATTCAGGTCATCTCCAAGTTGTGCACATGATGAGCAAGACCAAGACAATCCAGAAGCTTTCGAATGGATGTTGCGAGTCTCCCCATTAGAAATATCCACGCAATCGATCTTAACCATCGTAATCATTTTGTATGGCTGATGCAATGTGCCACAACAGCAACACTTGATGGCGCTCATATTAGGTAAGGTGTACGTATATTACAGACGGAAGTGTATGTATACAATACGCAAAAACGTGTATGAAAAGAAAACATAAATGGTAAAAAAAAAACTTACTGCTTGTTGAGATGCTCTTGTTTTAATTGCAAGCGTTCAACGAACTGCAATGACACTATTACCATTAGATAGGCAGCAAAGAGCTCTATACACTGATATATAATACACTAATTAATTATTACGAAAAACCACGAAATATACATTTCTAAGAGTAAACTATTTGTACATGCAATCACCTTGTAATATACACACAATATACATATTTGTGACTATTTATGTATGTTACCTAAAATGTCTGCAATTTACAGTGTAATCTGCGTTTTCTTTATTGTAGGATTACTTATACCAATAATTTTCTTGTGTACATATTCAGTATAACTTGCTTTTCCTCTACAGACAAATGTCCAGGCCCCTGGATGTGGCTGTAGATCCATTTTTACAAGAAAATTGTAAAAAAACTGATTTTCACAAAAGATAAAGATATTTACTCAATCAGTTGTGTCTACAATATGGCGTCGTTAAAATACTAAACTTAGGCAGTGTAAACATGAGAGGCAGCAAACCAATCGTAAGACTACACATATTTTGGCGGGCTATTTTCGATTAGGTCCTCTAATTGAAAACAAGGTATAGCTGGATCATATATTTAATGGGAAACAATGTATCTTTGAAATTAGAATATCCGGTATCTATTTTAATATAGATTGAAATGTAGAGAAAATGTGTGTGTCGGGAAATATGTTTTTAAATAAGAATTTGCGGAAGTTTACATTGTTCAACTACTCGATTACATAGTATGATTTAACTTTATTTTAATCATACATTTTGCGCAATTAAGATTCTTAATAGAAATATCGTCGTACTGCAAGTATTATATCTTCATTCAGATTGATTTATGTACCAATAAATGGATTTCTAAAAACAATGTTAACAAAAAAGGCTAAAGTTACGAAGGAATAAACATCATCGGTCGACGTGATTCCTTAATTCTTTTAATTATTTATTTATACCCCAAAACTGAAATTACCTTCAATTAATTGTATTGTTTAATGTAAATGGGAATGAAATTTTTATATCATTAGTTTGTGTTTTTAACAAATAACTAAAAACAGTCAACACATTTTGCCATCAGGCTTTCGTGATCGTCTGTTAATAGAATTCAGTGTAACATTATTATTATTATTATTATTCAACTATGAACTATTTAGCACTTGAAGACCGCCATCCGCAAAACAGCCGCCAGCTCAAACCGGGCATCGATCCTGCGCTATTGCTTTGGCGCTAGTATGACGTCATTGAACCGGCGTCTGCCGAAGTGACGCCAACATCGCACCTACATTTCTAAGACCAATGTTAACATAAAAATATTATAATTGTAGATATTATGACATTTGCCTATCGAATTACTTAAAGAATTTTCAGTTTTGAATATAATATTCATAATTTATGCTCCAACGCACTAATAGTACGGCAAATATGCCCATGGAAGACACCGCCTTAATGTTTAATATAGTTCCAAAAATTTGCGAAAATATAGTGCATTGTATTATTAAAATTCATACAAAATTGTATAGGTCATCAAAATAATTGTATTCTTTTGTATTGATAAATTTAATTTGACGTCGCTATAAAACGCTTGACTTATTGTTAGATCAACAGGTAGTAATACTGCAATAGTCGTAAAATTTGCTAGCTTTTCTCTACATATGTACATATATTAATACCATATCACATATTTTCGTATATAATAATAATGATTGATAAGTAAATGGTATTTCAATAAACTTTTTAAAACTGCTGTAACTTTTGACATTTTTTTTTTCGTTCGTCAACCCTGCAGTCCCATATTTGTATTAAATTTGCTTCACAGTACGGTGTCGGTCTGAACTCAAAAATGTGTTTCTAATATTACCAGACATTGCTGTCGAGTAAAAACAATAGATTTCATTATATATTTTTATGACCTATAAGTACCTACGTGCTTATCTTTTTATTTCGAGATACTTTTTAACTTGTAAGTCAATTGCAATTAAATTAAAAACCCATTATTTATATTTAAGTTTTCAGAATAAATTGATTTTTAATCCAATTGTGTTTTAATTGACCTAAAAAGATTAAACCAAGTGATTCGATCATAAATTATTTCATTTATGTTATAAGTTATTTAGCGTTAATTAGCTTTTTATCTTGAATTGTTGAAAATTGATAATTGGTTAAAATTCTGCTGTTTTTCAAAATATCGAATGAAGTGAGCCTGCGATTTTTTTAAGACATTATTTCAAGTAAGTTTTGGGCAGTGTCAGGTGAACGGTTTAACCGCCTTGAATCCTTCTGTAGGAAGTTTGACTAGTGCTGTGACCGATCAGCGGATTGATAATAGTGGTCACGTTGGAAATGTGCCCATTGCGGTCAGAAACCGTTCAGTCAACAAATGTTAACATCATATTCATAAAAATGAATTCCAAACCTGTGGAATTAGAGCATATATCACGAAAACGGTTTGTTGTTAATATGACTGAGTATGAAATAATGCTGAAACAGTTATTATCCTTGCATATTATGTACATACAATTTACACCATCAACAGACATATATGTATTACAAAACCATGTTTCATCAGTAAAAATGACTCTTTATGAAAGCTCTCCACCATTATAGTTCATATTTACAAACAAAGTATAAAACTGTAGTCTACGTATGTATGTATATAATCAATTTCTGACAACTCTTGCATTGAAGTCGCGCGATATGGATAAAGGTGTAAATCTGTTTTCAATAATTTGTGAGTTGTACCAAGAGAAAGGTTAATTTCAGGTTAACTTAGATGCCAAACAGATGTCTGTGGTTTTTCCATTATTTCTTCCACAGGGTTGACAACTTGGGATTTACGTTTTCTAATTGCCTGATTTGCTTCAAAGATTACCAATTTCAGAAAATAGTTTTAGAGTTCTATCCCATGTTTACTTAAATTCCAGGTAATCCAACTCAACTTGATATTTTTCGATGGAACTCTGAACCGAGTAAATAATATCATCAATTTTATTACAACTTCGATAATAAGCCCGGACTAAAAAAAATATGTTCTAAAATGACGGCAATTTTAAAAATCTATGTGCGAAACAATTTCTTTAACCTAGAATCGACGTAAGAATTTAACTGCTAATTGTGATTAACAATTGACAGTACTCAAACGCCATTTGAATTTATGTTTGTGTAAAAAAAACGCATAAATGAAACAGACGTCTTTTTCTACGAAAATGTCAACACCAACTAGATGTACTTTTCAAATGAACAAAGTATATAATACTCACAAGTCAATTACAAGAATAAAAATGCATTGATTATACAAAAAGTGTCTGAAAATATAGTGTTCAAACTAATAATATGCTATAAACATATTTGTTTACTATATATTCCAGTTAAACACCTAACAGCTTGTACAAACAGGACTTTTCAGACATTTTACTCGTGTTAAGTAACGGTGTAGTTTAATATTATCCGGTTAGTGGTTGGACAAATTTCTCTTTCTGCTATAAAAGTATGTAAGTACAATGTATAGGTTGATTTGCAAATCATCCTCATATAAATATACTAGCAATTATGTACGCAGGTACATAATTCCGCCAAAGATGTCTACAATGTGTAGTTTGAAATTCATGTAATTGATATGAGACTTACCAATACATGTCAGCACCAATGACTATTCCTTGCCATGCATGTACAAGAAAATAATCTAATTTAAATAATACAATTTTGTATATGGGACTATGCACGTTCTTTTTTTTCCAAAGTATGACAGTTTTCAGAGATTGGCTGTAAAACATTGCAAACTTTATTTAATGAACGTACTACAGTAACTAATTGGAGATACTATAGCATCAAAATCTTTTTAAAAATTATACATATTAAATTTGTAATCATAAGTAAGTGCAAGATTGTCATTTTAATTGGTTAACTGACTACTGCAAACATTTTCCATTACACAATATTTTACTTAATATCAATATATGTTATTAGAATGAAAGTCATGCGTTTATTGTATTTCGCGTTAATTATTTTATTATTAACTAAATACTTAGTTCAAATATCAAGATAACTAGAAACTCTCCAGTTTAGTGCCTAATTCACCTATCACTCAATTATGATCTGACCATTTTATGAGATTCCTATATTTCATGTCAGATTAAAAAAATGCATCAAATTAGTGAAAGTATATACGTGACAGAAATCTGCTTAATTGCGTCACTGTACGTATTTTGTTCTGTAATTAATAAAATGATAATCCAAAAGATAACTGCAAGTCAAAAATATCTTAGATCTGTTTTTTTTATAAATCCATAAATAGCAACAGGATTCATTAAAAAAAATACGAATGTAAATCTTTTGTGTGTAAAAAAGAAAAAAGAAATTAATTATTTATTGGGTTATTGATATGTATCCTTTTATATGAATTAATTTCGATTTGGTTCTTCATGCTTAAATGAAAATGTTATATTTTGCTTCGAATTTTTAGAAACAAAAGAAATAGGTTTAATTGTGTTTGTAACCCATACCTCTCTAATCTAAGCAGTTTATAATTTAATACTGGAAATTAGGAATTGTCAATTTTTAACCATAAATAAAAGTTTAAAAAAGTTCGTTATTAATATTAAAATTGATATAGCATTCATTGCATATTTGTCTTTCATAATCAAGAGTACATACAGCATAACAGCGGAAGTTTTGGTAACATTTTTGGTTGTGTATTACCTACCCAAACTAAAAAATACTGATGCAATTCTCAACATCTTTAC